>JALPQI010022394.1:0-14299 GCA_025490895.1 Thaumatotibia leucotreta
ACAACTTATACACCGAAGAACAAAAAAAGAACGAAAAAAGAACCGTTCTTTTTGTATGGAGAAAGTAACGGTTCCGGTCCCTGAGTAAAACCTAAGTATCTTTTACTTTCCAACTCATGGTACCTACGGCTACCATGTAGGCGGTAGCCGATATCTCTCATATTTACGGAATTATGGCCTGTAAACACTTATCGATTACACCCTGTATACTCCATCTCAAATACCATGGCCCGATGTCACTGCAAAATTTTATGTGGGATCGGGCCATGGTATTTTAAATGGAGTATCTATCACAGGTGGAATAGCACCCTACACCCTACGTCTTTCAAATCTCTCTTAGCACACAGATAGTTCTGGAACCTCATAATCTATGCCTATTTTGTATGCTCAAGAGGCAAAGCTAATGGTTCCACGGTGTGAATGCTATCACTAAGCGACTAAAACGCTCAAACCAGCCAGACTTATAACGGTGAAGTTTTTATCTGTTACCATGTTTTGAGCACTTATTTAATTAGGTACCTATAAACGTAATTGTTATTGTATTAGAAATGATGCCAGATGCAGAACCAAAGTGCCTAACCGATATATTGCGCTTAGAACCGATGATCGTTGGAGCGAAAATGTTCTTGAGTGGCGGTCACGCAGGTACCGGAAGGCGCAGCGTGGTTAAGCCCCTCACAAGGTGGACTAATGACCTGGTGAAGGTCGCAGAAGTCCGCTGGATGCAGGTGGCGCAGGACGGGTCATTGTGGCAATCTTTGGGGGAGGCCTATGTTCAGCAGTGGACGTCTTTCGGTTGATGTGATGATGATGATAATTAAACGGTTGAACCCACGTGTATTTAGTAAATACGCGCGACATGTTTACGGAGTTTCCTAAGGGAGGCCTAGACTAGATCATCATCATCATCATCAGCCTATGTTAGTCCACTGCTGGACGTAGGCCTCTCCTATTAACTATGCGTATAGACGCATTAGAAGGTAAATGCCCATAATCACCACGCTGGGCAAGCGGATTGGCGATCGCAGTAATGTGTCCACTATGATGACGCTGCTGCCCAGCCATAGGTGGTGTGAAAATGTATTTTTACATTTCTTAACGATGCCGTCACCACGCGGCATCTCTTTCTATCTCTATGAGTGTGAGTAAATATGTCTAGTGTCTAAATCACAAGTAATGAACCAATGAGTGACCGGAACTATGGGCGCAAAACTTTAACACAAAATTGACATATGGGAACACTTTAGCCAAGAAAAACACAAATATTTTTAAAAATCTGTATCCAAATCCAATTTTATAGCCTATATCGGAATTGGGTGTGTAGATATGTATATTTTAAGGCGCATTTAGACCACACGAGCATTCGCTCATTCTATCCCCCACTCTACGAAATCAACGTGTTTCGACGAATCACGTTTTGTGTAACGAACGAACTTCGTAGAGTGGGGGATACGAGTAGAATGAGCGAATGCTCGTTTGGTCTAAATCCACCTTTATGGATGTATGTGCTCTTTCGTGTCCACTCGTCTAGTTTTGTTAAAAGTTTTGCACCCAAAGTTTCGATCACTATTAATTATACAGGGTGTTACACCACCCACTGAAAACCTTGCACGGGGTGATTCTGTAGGCTATACTTAACAACTTTTACTATGGGGCCAATTACGAAATCTAAAAAAATGTCTTTTTCATTCTTTGTGACCGATCGATAACGATATTTTGTATGAAAGAGCCAATTTTTTTTTGATATTTCATAGTTAGTTCCATAGTAAATGTTTTTCAGTATAACCTACCAAATAACCCCGTTCAAGGTTTTCAGTGGGTGGTGTAACACGTTGTATAGTTATGCATACTCGCCTGCATTCGCTAAGTGGTTATAACACACATCGAATGCAATTAGTTGCATCTTGCATCAGATATCATCAACATCACGTAATCGAGAACAACGGTAGGTACATTAGTCACAAGTTGAACACTTTAAGCGCACATTTAGGACCATTTAGCTCCGAGTTAGGTTGAACTATGGGAATACATGAGGAATACGTATGTGGTAAGTATTTTGGAGGTACCTTCTTCGAATCCTTGGGTCAACACCACAAAACTTTACAAGCGTACAATTCTACAAAATTGACAACTTTTTGTATGGTAACATTCATACAATTTTGTAGATTTGTATGCTTGTAAAGTTTTACGTGACATAATATCTATGTATCTTTAATAAATAGACAATTGTTTCTTAGTCATGTTTGTCTTTTTATGTATTCAAGTATCAATATGTGTCATATTCTGTTTATGTCTATTATTCTGTGTAATAAGAACGTCTTAACATATGTATTTATGAGCGGATTATTTCGATACTTATTTTTGCACTTGACTGTACTAATCACATTAAAATTACAAATATTTTATTCCTCAGCAGTAGAAAAAATAATATGTATCTCGTCTTTTAAAGACAGCCAAAGAAAATGCCAACAATGCCACAAGGGCCAATCTTAGATATAGGTTAGGTTAAGTAGATTAATTAGATTTAATCTATTAATAATTAATAATTAATTAATTAATATTTAATAATTGTTTATTAAGTAAGACATTGTACATTTTTTACTCTTAAAGACTAGGAAAAAAATATAATTGAACTGTTATTTACAAATGCCTGAACTAGGATTTCCTGTGTTTCAGGCGGTAGAGGACAAATTTTCTTATGTTCATATTTAATTATACGCTTATATTATTTGACTATACTTACAAATTTAGATTCAATGTACACATAGGTTTTAAAATTAAAATTCTATCTATGTCCATAAAGTGTAGTTTTGAAAAAAAAAAGGAACCTCACTACGCTTTATAAGAATTAAAAAAATTACCCAACTGAATACCGTGTATCTACCCTATTCATCTTAGACAAACTGAAAGCTCAGTCCTTCCGAAGGGCCGTTTTTTGCCAAAACGCTTAAAAAGTACCCTAATCCAAGGAGCAATACAAATGAAAAATAGCATAGTAACGGGGACCCGCAAGTCGCTCGGCCACGATGGAAAAATAGGGTGGAGATGATTTGTTGAAGATGATGCGTCGTAACATTTTTAGATAAGTAGGTGTACCATGAGTTGGTAAAGGTACGTTAGGTTTTACTCGATATGAAATGCATTCTATCGCGCTAGCACTGTCACATTAGAACGAGCGCGATGACCTGCTTTACGCATCGAGTAAAACTTTTTTATTTTAACCCAGAGGAATGCATTGAATTGCATTGAATGCTTTGCTGGTGGTAGGACCTCGTGCAGGGTCCGCCCAGATAGCTACCACCGTCTTACCCGTTAACCTGCCGCTAAATAGTTAATACTGTCACAATGTCGTAACAGATGTGCTTACCATAGAAAAAATCCGCCGGTCCAACGTGCTACCAATTACACGTAATTAGTAGCGTGTAATTGGTAGCACGTTGGACCGGCAATCCAGAGGCAGCGGGTTCGAATCCCGTGACAACCAGAGTCTTTCGTGGTTGATTTTTTCTATGGTAAGCACATCTGTTACGACATTGTGGGATTATCCGCATTGTAAAAAAAGTAACTTCAATATCAATTTGTTTAATTATAAAAATAAATTGATGTTTTCTAATCTTGTAGTTAATACTGTGTTCCGGTTTGGGGGTAAGATAACCGGTGTTCTTACTTGCATAGAGGCAATTCATCTAAGTCCTCAGGGTAGGCAGCGCATAGGCGATTTTTTGGTCACAATATCCATGGGCCTCAATTCCCGCTTTCCATCAGGTGGGCTGAAAGCTCATTCTACCTTCGTTACATAAAAAAAATTGCATACTACTACGTAAGCAAGGCCCCGGGGGTACAGCCGAATATTACGCATTGGTTATATGGAGTTCTCTAGTCCACTATAGACTAAACTACCCACAAAATCTCAAGGATGCTGCCCACCCCTGTGCCGTAATGGTGGATCCATGGGATCGCGAACATGTCACTACAAATCGAGTAAAACTGAACGTTACCGATACTTGTAAAGTCATGTTACGGTTACAGGTCGATTGGTTTCAGATCCCATGATTCATTTTTGACTCAACTTACATGAATATGCAAATGCTTCTCCACAATCTTCTAAGCTCCTTAGTTAAGTTAACCGACGGAGAACTTTTATCGTTATTTGAACAATGTAGGGGGCACCTAATTTGCCTAATGGTTCTCAGTTTGAAGGTAAGTACGGCCAAGCGTGAGCCGTGTTCAAAGTGGCTTTGTTGTACTTAATTTGAATATTTTCATATTTGGAGACCTTAGGGGATTTCGACAGGAATTGGGTCAAGTTATGTAGGAATACAAAATATCGCATTTTTTATCAAAGACATTATTAGGACAAAGTTAGATGAAATTACATTCAAAAAATATAGAAAGAATCCTCTTATAAATATTATGTTAATTACGACTTTCTTATAACCAAGGATCGGACAAACGCCCGTCATTTTGTCAAGTAACCCGAAACGTATGGTAGAGACTTCCTAATGTTATGATGTTAACATATTTTAATACTTTAAGATATTTTCTTGTTAACACTAACACAAAGCATCCATTTAGGAAATCCCAACTCTTTCTTAAATACTGAATTATAAATAAACTTCGGTTCGATAATATTATAACAATACATGTTTGAGTCTCACGTTAGTTATAGTACTTATAATTTAAAGAAAATGGTAAGTTTAAATACCGAAATTAATAAATTGTCTCAACATTCTTTAAACGCTGTCAATTGTTGTCCAAAAGCTACAGTACCTATAATTAACATGTGCAATGTGCTTGTATACCACCATCGTAAATAACAACATAAACAGGATACACAACTCATTCCCATTATCTTCTTAGGTCAAATAGGGATCACAGAACCAGTTCCTCACATTACAGGTTCGAAACAGCACAATAGTTGCAGATATTGTGATATATACGTCATTTAAAACCGTCACGAGCAGGCATTAAGTTTGAAGCAGGTTTATATGCCGTATACACCGTGTGCAACGTAAACTGACAAGCGACTGATTTTGACGCTTGAAGGAATAAAAATTGAGCATATACATATATCATCAGCCTATCATAGTCTATAGCTGGACGTAGTCCTCTCCTACTAACTATGCGTATGGACGCATTAGGAGGTAAATGCCCATAATTTCCACGCTGGGCAAGCGGATTGGCGATTGCCCCCAACTCCTCCTGCGGGTGTCGTAAGAGTCGACCAAGGGATTGAAGTGTCACTAACCATTATTTGATAAAAGATTGATGATGGACACATTACTGCGAAAAATTGAGTATTCAAGTATTTTGAAGAATGTCTGAATGCTGTAGGTACCTAAACACCGTGTGCTTAACGAACAGACAAGAAAGCGATTCAGATGCTTGCAGAAATGAAAATTGTTGTCGCTTACCATATGGATGAAAATAACTGATTTTAACTTTCTTAAATTTCACTCAATATTAACAGTTGCCAGACAATGTTGCAAACCTGAAAATCGGGATATATCAAAAACAAAATCCGTTAAATGACTAGTTTAAGAACACCCGAAACAATAATTATGAAATTTCGTTACAGTCCTGTGAAGACATTGTCCACAACACAAGAAAACGAAATCATAAATTAAACATGCCTGAAGAAGCAAGTCCGCTCCAGGAAATTAAAAAAAACGATTCTATTGCAAAAACATCAAAACGCTGAAAATTAACATTTGAATATATAAATTCGGTTATTGACGGTTACCATGGAGCACGGTGTACAAGTATACTTAAGAAATAACTTATATCCTTTTAGAACTTATAGATACAATAGTGTTCCGTATATTTATCCCTAGGCTATAGGTGCCGGTGTTTATAAACCTCAAAACAATAAGGTCATAAGTCTCACATACCTCAATAATGTCTGTACAATTTTCGACGTTAAGCCGTTGTAATAAGGGTGAAAGATGTGTACATATATTTGTAAGGGATGAGATTTTGTATTATTTTGTATGGGATGCGCTTGCGCAGGTAATCATACGCTATCGGCGCAGGAAACACGAATGTACAGATGTACAGTTTGATGGAATGTATTAATAGAGGAAGGTTTGTGGTGCCTATTTGTACTAACGAATATAGCAAGAGAGTATGGACAAGTGCATTACCTCGGACCTTCCATTAGTTTCAACTTTTAATAAAACTCATAAACATAAGTGCTTGTTAGTTAGAACTTGAATATTATGCGCCTGTATTAAATATGTCAGATAATGCATGTTATTCTGTTAAATAAAATTATTGTTGAAATGAACATTAAGTGCCTCACTAATGTAATTAAATAAATAAATAACCATTTAGTAAGACCTAACTCGCCTAAAATCTAAATAATTATTAAATTAGAGTTTTGTGCACCTAAAAAATTATAAATGTACCTTTGTGTGAAATAAACAGTTTAAACAAATTTTTTTTCTTAGTATTGTATGGGGAGGCATTGTGCATAAAATGATGTGGTACAATTTTTCGAGCTTGTGACATACCTATTCGACAAGCTTAGCACTAAGTTTACAAATCCATGTGGTAATACGTACAATCTATAAGCGGGATTCTTCCTATCATCTAGAGGCCTAGAGGCCCCTATTTCATCATGGCGACTGGTGCAACAATTGTAAAAACAATAAACCAAACTGAACCAAATGTTTTTTACTGAATGTTGATTGCAACAAGAGCCAATCCTAGATATACTTAGGTTAGGTTACATTATGAAATAAAAACTATCTTAAACGGATTATAATCGCGTGTGTTAATTGATGTTGACTTCATCACGACGTTTCGAACAATTTAAAGGGTTCGTGGTCTACGGGCGGTGGACAATGGAGGAAATTCGTTAGATATTTGTTAACAGTTTTAAATAGTTTTATTTCATGAGTATTTGAGTAATCATCGCGGTAAGCGAAGTTAATATTAGTTAGATCAGTTAGATTTAATTTGTGTATACATATAAATTATACAGTTTTGAAAATAAAGACCTTCAAATTTTGTCACAAAAATGCGCCAATAAATAAATAAATAAATAAATATTTTTGGACATCTACACAAATCGACCTAGTCCCACGGTAAGCTCAATTAAGGCTTGTGATGTGGGTACCAGGCCACGATATATATAATAGATAGATACATATAGATACTTATGTACATACATAGACAGCCAAGACCAAGGAACAAATATTTGTGATAAATAAATACACAAATAATGCCCTCGCCAGGATTCGAACCCGAAACCTCCAGCTTCGTAGGCAGGGTCACTACCAACTAGGCTACGGAGGCTGCCAATAAAAATATGTTTGAACTCAAATGAGATTACTAAGTGTAAAGGCAAATACTCGGAGACCCATAAGATCCAGAAGTGTATCTAAACAGCCGCCGAAGGCTGCGCGGGCGCGTGTCACTGACACTGCGCACCGCGCTCAGACGTAAGCGGTAGCGGGATTTGACAAGCGGTAGCGGATTCTGACAGGCGGTGGCGGGCTTTGGCAAGCGGTAGCGGACTCTGACAGGCGGTGCCGGGCTTTGGCAAGCGGTAGCGGGCTCTGACAAGCGGTAGACGATATTATCAAACCGGAATAAGAAAGGGATTCGAAAGTACTCTTGAAACAACATTACTAAGAAAAGAGTTGTTTATAAATGTAGTGAGTGATTAATTAATCTATTTTCTATAAGTATCTGCACTTAAACTATGAATTATATAAATATAACTATAAATATATCCAAGATTGACTTACTCGTATACACTTCGATTTGTTCACTTATACAGGGCGTCCCACGGCGACGCCACATGGAGGGAAAGTACCTTAAATATCATAGATAGCGTATTTTGCTGAAAGAAAACTTTATTTTATTTTGAAAATTAAATAATACTGCATTAAAAAAAATCCAAAAAAAATTTTGCTTTTTCTAGGCATCGAACCTACTTTAAAACAAAAAAAAAAATTTTCGTAATTTTATTCTGTCATTCGAAAGAATGGATAAAAAATAACAATTTTCCTTAAGAAACATAGTATCTAAAACTAAAAGAATAACCAAAAAAGTTTGGTTCAAAATTAGAAAAAAAATTGTAGTCGGTTCGATTTCCGGGTGAAGCAAATATTTTTTTGAAAAACTTTGAATGCAGAATTACTACATTTTAAAAATAAAATAAAGTCTTCTTTCAGCAAAATACGCTATCTATGATATTTAAGGTACTTTCCCTCCATGTGGCATCGCCGTGGGACACCCTGTATACCTTGGGAGAATGTACTTAGAACCCACCACGCAGTTCTCGAAAACTTTTTTAGCTTTGTTTGGAGAATATTCTCGAGCGCGAACGAACGAAAAGAAGGAGAACGACTGAACTGTTGGTGTGAGGTTTAAATTGAATACTTGTATAATATAGGTGGTGTCTGAATTCTGATTCTATTTATGTAAATGATCCTTTAAAATTACCTCAGTTACAAATTATCGTTCTTTCTGATTTCGTGCTATCAACAGTCACTACAGCAAAAAAAATGTACTCTTTCTTGAGCCTCAATCGACATCAGACTCTCTCAGTCCACTGCTGGGCGTAGGCTTCTCCTATTATCTATGCGTTCGATAGCATTATTATTTTGGAGGTAAATGCCCATAATTGTCACGCTGGGCAAGCGGGTTGGCCATCTCAATCGGAATACTCATTGATACTTTAAATCTCTTATTTGACTCTTGCGACACCCATGGGAAGATTCGGGGTGGTGACAAATGTATTCTTACTGCCGTCGGCAAACGGCACCTGTTAAAAACAATATGAAAATACCGTTATCAACAATAGGTTCTAGTGGTTCTACTTTAGATGCACACAAGCACGTAGCCCTCCTAGTAAGCGGTAACTGTCTCTCTGCGACTGCTACGTAAGTAAACAGCCAATCAATTGTTAAAATACCTGCTTGGTGTTAGCTGGTATAGTTGAAAGAATATGAGCTGAGCTCGTTGTCTTAAAATTCCAGTAGCATTGGGTCGTAAACCACAAAGTAAGATAACAAAGCACTCAGTAAAAGCAGAATATAACCACCTTAGAACGTTAGTATAGATTATCGACTCTATTCTTTGCACAATAGACAACAAAATAAACAAACTAAATAATGGCACGCGACTAATGACCCTGGCGGCACGCCTTTTATCTCTAAGTGCAAAATATGGGAAGTGTTATTTTTTGGTCAACGCATTGTTATTTTTAAGATAAGGGTACAGAGCCTATAATCTTGTGAACATTTATGGTACCATATTGTCCTTTTTCTACTCGGCATATTTTTTTCGACTACCTGGCAGATGGAAAATGTAGTAAAAGTTACGAGCGCCATTATTTTAGTTTGTTTATTTTGTTAGTCTATTGTGCAAAGAATAGAGTCGATAATGTATACTAACGTTCTAAGGCGGTTATATTCTGCTTTTACTGAGTGCTTGTTATCTTACATTGCGGTTTAGGACCCAATGCTACTGGATTTTTAAGAGAACGAGCTTAGCTCATATTCTTTCAACTATACGCTTATCATATATTTTTTTTATAAAATCGCTCCCGCTTCCGCTCGCACTCTACCCGCTCCCTCGGCAGACGTCTCGAGCGAGTTCTCCAACCGGTTACGAACAATATGCGCGGACGCAGGTGTGCGTGCACACATACACACACACACATATACATCTACAAACACCAATACACATAACTGACCATTCATGACTCTTATTACGACGGCCATAAAGTGAACGAATGCTTACATTGCTTCAAAAGGATTTATTTATATAGTTTTATGAGTTGGTAGCTTTGGTCGGCATCCGTTGACTAGTTGACAGGTTTTTGATTGTCAGTTTTTTCGTGCGAGGTTTTTAGTGATTGACAAGTTAGTTGGCAGTCTTATCCGCGTGGTGACGACAGTAAGAATACATTTATCACCACCCTAAAGTCCTCCAGTGGTGTCGTAAGACTCGATTCAGGGATTGAAGTGTCATTAACCATACCTTTATTGAAGACTGATGTCAGTTGTCAAGAGTGACAGATGTTAAGAGTGAGTCATAGTGGACTACTGCGATCGCCAATCCGCTTGCCCGCGTGGCGATTTTGGTATTTACTTCAAAATGCGTATAGGAGGGGCTTATTAACTCCAGCAATGGATTGAAATAGTATAATGATGTAGGAGTATAAATATAAACAGTGTGAAAACCTAAATACGGGTGATTATTAAATCAGGAAATCATTAGCGTAACTGATCATTATTTAGTATTTAAGTAGTTTATTTTAAGATTTAAACATTGTATAAAATTGAAATATTTGAAAATCGTCATTTTCGATGATTCAATCTGTTTTTTTTTGGGTAAAAAAGGTTTCAATGAAAAGGGTTTTTAAACTTATTTTTTTTCCAATGTTTCAGTTCTAATATTCCTTTAAACAGACATTAATACCTTTGTCAGTTTCTTCAGTCTCAAAATAGTGAAATAGTATTTCAATTAGGTTTTAACACAGATGTCATGGTTTTAAGTTTGTAATAAAACCAAGATTTTGTTTGAAAAGTGCGTGATTAATGATTATGGAATAATGCTAGTTTTTAGGTTTATTTACTTTTTTTGTATCCTACTGATGACTGGCATACAACTGTGTGTCAATTTACAACACAATTGAATCGACTGTTGATTCTATTGAATGTGCATGGAGATATTATTATTGATTTTTTACCGCTTGTGGATAAAAAGACGGTTTATCATAGGATTCAATTGCTTGATTAAACGTACCGTTAAGTATACATTCTTGTTTTCATTTTACCTCTTGGACGCCAAAGATTGTAATATCGGCACCGCAGGTTAAACGCCCAAGACCAAAACGTCGCGTAGATACCTGCAATACGGCCACATTTCAAAATCGTATTTCATGGAATGCATGCAGGAAAACATGGTCACTTTTACCGCACAATTATATTTATATTTAATGACGATAAAACAATATACCTTGGTGCATATTGGTTGTACAATTGGTGCTCAAAATTAGTTTAAAAACCCTTGCAGGATTCTGTCATAATACGTGAAAAAGTACTCTTAACAATTAAACCAGACTCACTCAGGAGGGCTACCACTATCGACGTGTTACCTTGTCACGCTTACGTACGAATTTGCATGTGCAACAGAGAGCTAACACGTCGTAGTTCACAGTAGGCCCTCTGATCAAAACTCCCCCTTGTATCAAATCGCCCCGAAGGTAACATTGTATCAATTTTAATACAAACTAAAACTTAATTTAAGATAGAGTAGGGGTGGAATTCCTTAGCTACCATTTCAAAAAATGTACACAAAGGAGCGTATTTCATTAAGAAAGTGCTGGCTCATACGTCATTTTTGTGTACCATGGAGATGGTAAATTGAAATCCATTTAATAATTGACTTTTCTCTCCCCTAAGTGACAGTGTTGCTCCCGTGGGATGTAATGAAGAGTTCGATGGGTAAAATATTTGAGAGAAGGCAGTACACATCTAATCAGGGGTATTAAAAACATAGACCAGGGATATTAATTTCTTAAGGTGGATTTACACCAAACGAGCGAATGCTCATTCTATCCCCACTCTACGAAATTCGTTCGCTACACAAAACATTATTCGTCAAAATTCGTTGATTTCGTAGAGTGGGGGATAGAATGAGCATTCGCTGATTTGGTCTAAATTCACCTTTAGACATGTTTCGTACTCCTTGTGCTATTTATGAACCTTCATCGTCAGTTGATAATCAAAAGTCACTAAGTAACCAATACCTACTTTAAATAAAGCTCGTATCTTAGTTCGAATTCAATATCTTATTTGGCATTGTGACAAAGGTATCTTTTCTTACTGCCGTCACCACACTAAGTTTGTCCAATTGACGTCCTCCGTAACTCAGTCGGTAGACTCGGTAGTGACCCAGCTTACGAAGCTTTTTTTTGTGTGTGTGTGGACATAAGAAATGGTGATGTTTTAATTAGATACTGATAATTTTAGCGCAAAATATTCGAAAGTAATTAATACCTATACGAAGTACGAAGAACATAATTCAATATTTTAATGAAGCGGTGTCTACCTACATTTTAATAATTTTAATAACTCGCACATTCAGAAATTTGATCTTTCTTATAACTTCTACCACTAATAAAGTGTAACATAGTTATAATTTTAATATCGTGTGTTTTAAATAACTTTGACATTTATTATTACTGTAATAAACTTCATAGACTTAGAAGCATGCAAATGGTTACTTAACATAATTCCATGATTAGAGATTACGTTTCTCTTTAAATTCACAAAATACAAACACATTGTTAGAGAACTTCGAAACATAAATTATGTATGAAAGTTCGCCAAGTTTTTGGTGTAAATTGTTGTGAAATATGATCAAAATTTACCCTCATTTGGTGAAAAGTCACATTTCTCAAACTTGCTACGGAATGTTGATGTTACTTACTTTAAATTAAGCCCGGAAATACTATGTATCCGGTGTCATATGCTAAGATGATATGTAAAGAGATTTCATGTATTTATTTCACACCTAGGACTGCAAACAAACTGTCTTTTGTTTTGAAACGTCAAATTGTGACACTAGGTCTTGACATTCAGCCACAGAAAAAAAAAATAACCTAATAACTAATGTCTATACCAGGGATCGGAAACCGTTATTATTTTCAAACCGTTACCATACGTCAACCCCAAACCATAATCATAAAGTTTTTGTTCTCATTAACCGTTACTTCTTAATGTTCTTTGACGGAACGCTTAATGGCCGATTCTGTTCTCAACGAACGGAATAATAACGGTTTTCCTAATTCTGTTGTAAGAGATGAACTGTCATGTCATGTTCTTCTTATAAAGTTTCCGTTACGGTTAATGTTCTTTCAAACGTTTTTGGCCGCGAACGCTACGTTTAGTGTTCTTGGGAACGGAATAATAGTGGTTTTCCTGTCAAAATTGATTTGAACAAATAGACAATCACATGTGGTGCCTATTCTCCGATTAATCGAGATTGAATGTCGTATGGTTTGTATAAGGAAAACGTATTGAAATGACGTTTCGTGTCGTTTACTATTTTAATATTTATGGATACTGGAATAGAGACCCACTAGAAATTTAAAATCTGTTCCAAATTTAAACGCATAACCGAACGTAGTTAAGGAAAAAGGACGCAATACACTACAATCTGCCAATTTGTTTTAAATCCTATGTCAAAAGGAAAAGCCATCAATTTAAGTGACAAAGTGGCACCTTTTCGTTCACCTTTTCACCGCCACGTCAAAAAATAAAAGCTAGCAACACACTCCAAGCAACAAATTGCATGTAAACAACTAACTCAACAAAGTAAGTATCAGCTTCGTAGTGTTAAACGAACATATATTTTATCAGTTATATCAATTCATTGGCGGCGAAAAAATGTCCTTACCTACTGTTATCAGGAGGTAATGTTATGATTACAGTCACGTTAATTCCTATAGCAAGGCTAGCATATCTTGTGTTTAACATCAACTTGCCGCTACACTTCTCTTTTTAATCTATACAATTGAAAAAAGACGCGTAGCTGTGAGTTGCTTGTTAATTCAGAGTTTGCAATCTGTCACCAACCTCTTTTGAGAAACTGAACTTGCTTTTCAAAAGAGGTCGATAGATCTGAGTCCGTAGCTATGTTAGCTAACGTGCCAATCAGCCCCTCGACACTTCATACTATGGTAAATTATGAAAGCATTTGGTACCAACATTGAGATATAAAAATAATCTTATAGAATTAAAATGCCTACTGTTGCATTTTATTAGCACATAATCATACTGGCCTTCAAACTCTTGGGATATCTTTGTGATTATTGTGAATTCGTTTAATTATTCAATAAATTATTCTTATTCTTATTCTTCTTAAACTTCGACGTATTATACTTTTATTTACCACCTAAATAGGTAAAACGTCAGTGTCAGAAACGTACCGTCATAATTGTTTATTGTGAAAGCGGATTCCGGGTTCATGTTTTTATTGTGTTTTATACAAAATATTTAAGTGTTTGGTCTAAATGGGGGGCAAATCAATATGGAAATGTGAAGTGTGTGGTGTTCGGCGTGGATTAAAACGAACTTCTGGCGTATTTTTGCCAACATTTCCTCTTGATCCAGGCAGGTCAGTATCAAATTATTTTATATTAGTAGCAAATTATTTTTTCATTTCATAATTGAATATATATAATCTTTAACTGCAAACGATAACAATTACTAATGAAATAAGAAATAATTTAAATGGCAAACGTCTAAATAAGGCAAGCTAATGCACAAATAGA
>JALPQI010022395.1:0-13585 GCA_025490895.1 Thaumatotibia leucotreta
TAAGGCCTTAACTATGTATTTATAGATTTTATGCAATCGACAGTTTTTTTTAGAATCGCAAGCTCTTTCGAACCTGATAAGAGATTTTTTCCCAATGTTTTTTCTATTCCGTCACCATTTTTTCATACCTTTTGTTTGACGGTAAGGGATTGGAAAGTTCGAAAAATGTATGTAAATTTTTGTTTTTTTTCCGTTTAAGATTGATTTAGCTCATCATTCTGAGTAGAAATAAAATAAAATACCTTTTTTACGAAAAATGTGGGGGGGCAACTTCAAATGAAATGGCTCGATAAGAAGAAGAAAGAAGAAGAAAAACATTTATTTGTGACGCTTACAGTACAAAACATAAACAGGACAACATAGGAAATAAAAAAATTAAACATAAATAAAAGAAAGTAAGTGGTGTGTGCATCACAAAATGGACCCAACTCAGCATATTGCCGACTAAGAAATCGGCGCTGGTCTTCCGTAGGGCCCATTCAGTGATGCCACGACAGATAACACAAAGAGTTACAAACATTAAAACAAAACATTACCACATAACAACATAAAAAATAATTAAAATTACTATTATACACTATATACACAGATTTTTCATTGTCCATGAACGCGGCCACATCACTGTCATCCGCCTCCGCCAATTGAATAGCTGTCATCACTGACAGTGACAGCAGCGAAGAAAAAATGGCGAATTTCGTATATGGCCGGCTCACGGACAACGCACTAAAAATACACACAAACACAAGAAGTACACGACAATTTTTACAACGGACAATCGGACAAAGTATACAAGAAAAAAACGCAGTACAACAGACGAAAAGGAGGTGTGGGATGTAATACACTTACTAACTATGTAATAAATAACAAATGCGTGACGTGAACAGAATGATATATCAAAGCAGATAGGACATAACATATAAGGTAAGAAAGAAGACGAAGAAGTATATAATTATAATTTAACCCTACAAACAACTTGTGTCATGACTCAAAGTTTCCTCTCTTTCCTGGTTCAATAGCAAAAACTTTTTAAGTTGGTTTCTAAAACTTTGAACTTGCTTGATAACATAACATTTTAATTTAGTTCTGGTACATAATTTCAGTTAGCGTCAGGTACTCGACCCGATCGGTTGCTACGTGCGGCCTACCGTGTGATTCAATTGTTTACGTCGTGTGAATCTTATCGCGTTACTTAATCATAGACCTAACTGCATTGTTATAGAGTTGTTTTGGACATACACCAGTTAAAAGTACAATTTGATTGTTATGATGATCTGTGCAAAAGTTAAGTGCCGCCTGGAAGTTACGGATGGAGTAAATTGCAGTATTTGTAAAGGGATTTTTCATTATGTGTGTGCTGGCGTCTCTGAAACTACGTATCGCAAAATGACTAGCGATAAAAAAGCGAGCTGGCGTTGCGTATCCTGCCGTGCTGGCAATAATCTCGCTACAGATACCGTGCCGACTGAGATTCTACACCAGCAGGACCCTATCTTAGCCCCAGCTGCGCCTAGTGCTTCGTCGGCCGAGTTGCAGCAAGGATTTGCCTCCATCCTAAAAGAGATCCAGGATTTCCGTGACGACTTTCGTTTAATACAGTCTGACCTTGTATCATGCAAGGATGGTATTCAGCAAATAAATACAAAGCTAAATGAAATGGAATCTCGGGTATCCCTTGTGGAGGATAGTGTAGATCAAATGAAGGAGAAATGCGAGCTCGTGAATAAATTACAATCCGACCTTAATACGGCCACGACCACGACAATGATATCTACCCTCCAAACTGAGTTTGATGCTCGAGAACAATATTCCCGGATTAATAATATTGAAATCTCCGGCCTGCCCTTTAAGAAGGGCGAAAATTTGATTAGCATCATTCAAGCTATTTATGCTGTAGTGGGAATGACGTTTGAGGCTCATTTTGTTGACAGTATACAGCGAGTGCGGCGTTTCCAGAACGCTGAAGTAAACAGCGGCGGTGACAACGATGGGCCGTCATCGAAATATCGCGAGCCAGCTGTTATCGTAAAGTTTATCAGACGATTTTATAAGGACCAGCTTCTGTCCGCGGTTCGTGCCCGCAAGGGCATCACGACTTCTTCGATAGGCCTTAACGGGCCGGCACTGAACCTGTACTTGGGCGATCATCTCACTCCGGCCAGCAAAATGTTACTCAAACGCGCAAGGGACCTCAAAAAGGATAATAAAATCATGTATTTGTGGATACGGGACTGCAAGATCCTAGCTAGAAGAACTGAAACATCTAAAGTTATGGTTATAAACAATAACTTTGATTTTAATAAAATAAAATGACTGTTCTACTTTTTATTCCTAGGATATAATGATAAAATAACTGATAATCATAGTATAACTACGCATTATGACTATTTCACATTTTGTAACCGAAACAAGTGTTTACCTATAAATATTTTCCTTATCAGTGCCACCTGCAGTGCCTATACAATGAAACGAATTATTTTGTCTTTGCCGCGCCTTTCACTAATAAAACATTACTTATATTTATTTTTTAATTCACAACGTCTAACCAACAATAATAACTTTCATCATTTTACCTATATTAATTACAATTATATGTTTACAATATTAAGTAAAAATGGCCGAGTAATTTATTTTAACTCTCATAACGGCAACTTCTAATTTGAATGGTTACTATCAAAACGTACGCGGTTTGCGTACAAAAACGCAATGTTTTTTCTCACATGTATCAATGTCAGACTATGATTTTATTTGTGTGACTGAGAGTTGGTTGAATTCAAATTTTTATGACGGGGAAGTGTTCGACAACAGATACATTGTGTACCGCTGCGATAGATCAGCTGAGTCGAGCGGCGCGGAGCGCGGCGGAGGGGTGGCGATCGCGGTGCGCCGCGAGCATCGGCCCGCGCGCCGCGACTGGCCTTGCCCGTCGCCCGCCGCCTCTGAATGTGTCTGGGTTTCCATACCCTTGTCGGAGCTAGGCACTCAGCGCGGAACTCAGGGAAAGACGTTCCTGAATGTTTGTTGCGTTTATATCCCTCACGGGCCTCTGTATAAAGACGCATTGGAAAGCTTTTTTGATATTTGTAGTCAATTAACTATAGAAAATCCTCACGATGTTTTTCTTGTAACTGGTGATTTCAATATATCGGACGCCCAGTGGACCACATCTAATAGTTCGAAAATGATATTAAATGGGGGTTCGACCACTCTGAATATACAGTTACTTAGCGAGTTTTTATCTTATTCTGGTTTAGAACAATACAATGGTTGCGTAAACTGTAATAAACGCATTCTGGATCTTATTTTTTGTAATAAAAACTGTCTAATATCCGTAGGCGACGATCCTTTAACCCTTGAAGATTTACACCATAACCTCCTGCCGCCCAAAGACCTTCGTAAAGGTCTCCGATTGACTAGTGGTTCCGGCCCAAGCATATTACCACATTCAACTTATAGACGCCCAATAGTCCTTTTAAAAGGTCTCCAACTTCAACCTGTCACAGAACTTCAAATTAATCGCTTATTAAAGTTGGATGGTTTCTGGACGATAGTGTCAGGTTTGACGTTTTGGATAAACGTCAAGTTGTCAACCATTATCGGACAGTTGTAAGTTAACCTCCGCAACAATATCGAGGCGTCGAGGACGTGTTGAGTAAAGCCATGATTTTCTTTGATATCTTGGTAGATTTCTTTTATGTTTTTGTTATAAAAGGTGCATAAAATGTTCATCTTTGTTTATCAATATATATTTTATCATAAATCTATAAATTTGTGTAAATACAACAACTTCTAATAGGGAGACCTATGAGGAGGCATGCGGGCGTTAACTTGTATTGGCATTTTAAAAGGGCTACGGGCTTTAATCGTTACAAAAGTAACAAGGATTGGCAAATATGTATGTTAATTGAATGAAAAATTAGGAAATTCACCAACGCTAATTCAGCTATGGCATCTTAAAGTTTTTTTTGTAATCTTTTGTAATTTGTTAATGATTATATTTGGACAGGCCGTTCAATACTGATTTATTTAGTAATTAAGATAATATCTCAAGTTAAGTTTGCCATTGACTGAGTTTTTTACTGAGTGAGTAAATTAGAATATAGGTGTTCTAAAAATCTGAGAGAACAAAAAATATATTTTTAAAGCTATTTTTATTTATAATCCCTTATTTCCTATCCTGCCTCGGTAATCTTTTTATTACTAAGATAATCTTTTTATTATTTGTATGCAAAAATAGGATAATGTTATACAGCCAAATAACGTTCAGGATGTGATTTTAAAAGGCATATGGGCGGTTACCCTATTTTTACATAAAATACCGACGTGGTGAAGTTTAGTGCCTAATTATAGGGTCGTCGTCCATTTCATATAAGTTCTATTGTTTTTTTGGTATACAATATATGATACATTTTAATAATCAAATAGTCATGGCTGAAGAAAATGCCGGTTGTTGCCAATATAAATGTTAATTCGTAGCAATGTTAGGAAACATACTAGATTATTTTTTAAATCTGGTAATTTTTAACATTTATGTTGATTTATTTTTAATATATGAATTAATACATAAATTATTTATATAATGATTTAATGTTTATTACAATAAACTCAAAAATAAAGGAAATAGAAAAACAAACAATTCTTGAGGTAGCAGCCCGGAGACCTTTTAAAAAGACATTGAATTTCAATGTTTTTTTTGTATCTTAGCCCTCTACTCATATGGCATATAACCCACAAAAAACCTTACACTCATACAATAATGCTAAATCAATAATATCGTACATGGAATATCTTGGGCCCGAACCATGCGAATCTATAAAAAGGCCTCTGGGCTGCTATCCCATCTTTGGTCAGAAAATTCTGGGCGGCAGGAGGATAAGGCTCTTCGGATAGAACTTAATATTGTTCACACGTTTCCTCTTAAACCAGCCCCTACGTTCGTGTATCGTTTTTTCGATGCGAACTTTAATGAAATAAATCTCGAGTTATCTAAAATCGCCTGGTTGGATCGCTTCTCGGGCCGAACGCTAGACGACTGTGTTTCGTTATTTTATAATATTCTTAATAACTTAATCGATAAATATGTTCCTAGAGTTCCCCAACGTTTTTCTTGTTCCAAGCCCCCCTGGTTTACTAAGCCGCTTAGACGACTTCTAAATGAAAAAAAGAAATACCATAAGCTGTGGAAGACCTATGGTAACCCGTTAGACCATGACACATATAAACTTTTAAAGAAAAGAATATTAAAATTGGAACCAGAATGTTACAGAAATTATATTAGTCATACTGAAACACTGATTAACACTCATCCCAAATTCTTTTGGACTTTCATAAAATCGACATTTTCAAAAAGGGGTCTTCCACAGATTATGAAATATAAGGGCGTGGCAGTTTCAAGTGGTACACAAATATGTGATGTCTTCAACGAACACTTTCACTCAGTTTTTGAGAAACCGGCTAGTAGTTCAGTTGACTTAAACAATCTTCCGCCAACTAATAGCTCAGTACTCTATATTGATACAATTAGCATAAATAAAGAATTAGTTTATAAATATCTTAAACTCTTAAACATTAATAAAGGGGCTGGTCCTGATTGTATACACCCTGTAATTATTAATAAATGCGCTTCCAATTTAGTAGAACCGGTTACTTTTCTGTTTAAAAAATCACTTGCGGATGGATGTGTACCCTCTTTATGGAAACGTGCACTAGTCACTCCTATACCTAAAGGTGAAATTAGCCATGACATTGAGAAATATCGCCCGATCTCGAAACTGTGTCAATTTGGTAAGACTCTGGAAAAGATTGTAACCGATCAGCTATCCACTGTCATACATCGCCACATTATTCCTAACCAACACGGTTTTCTCAAGGGCCGGAGTGTTGAATCCAATCTTATATCCTATACCGAAATCTTATTGGACGCACTAGATAATAACCACCAAGTGGACGCTGTGTATACCGATTTTGCCAAGGCATTTGACAAAGTTTGTCATGAGCGTTTACTTTTGAAACTTTGGAAAATCGGTATACACGGTGACCTCTTCCGGTGGATAAAATCATACATAGAGAACCGTTCGCAGGCAGTGGCAGTGGGTGGATACACTTCTCAGTACAGGCCCATCACATCTGGCGTTCCGCAAGGGTCTCATTTAGGGCCCTTGTTGTTTATCATCTACATCAATGATATCACAGAGAGTATAAACAAAACTAACTTATTGTTGTATGCTGATGATGCTAAGTTATTTAGAATTGTTCGTAATGTAGATGATTGTAATGTCTTGCAAGACGACTTAGATAATTTTGAGGCTTATTGCATTGCTAATAAGTTGTCCATAAATCCAGATAAATGTTTCGTTATTAGCTTCAGCAGGAAAAGAACTAGTATTAATTTCGATTATAAACTTTGTGGTAAGCAATTGGGCCGTGTAAACCAGATTCGAGACCTCGGTATCATTATAGACTCTAAACTCACCTTTGTGCCTCACATTGATGACATGTTAAGTAAAGCATTTAAACAGTTAGGTTTTATTTTGCGCGTAGGAAAACCTTTTAAAAGACTTTTAACGTATAAAGTATTGTTTAACAGTTACGTGCGTAGCCGTTTGGATTTTGCTAGCGCTGTGTGGAGCCCACTTTATAAAATACACAGTGACAGGATAGAGAGGGTCCAGAAAAAGTTTGCGAAAACGTTAGAGTACAGAATTAGTAATAAATACTCGGATTACGCCACCGCTATGAGAGTTCACAACTTAACATCCCTTGGTTATCGCAGAGAACGTACCGATATTCTAATTCTTTACAAAATAATCAACAATATTATTGATGCTCCATTTTTATTACAATCAATTTCCTTTAGAGTCCCTAGACGTTGTGAACGTGCTTGTAGGAAAAAACCACTATTTTACATTCCCCGTAGTCGAACAGCGTACACAAGAAATAGTTTTATTAAAAGGGCGTGCAGGTTGTACAACGAAAAGTTTCATAATCTTGATCTGTTTTGTGAAGGTCTTAATAGATTTAAAAAAATATCTTTGCAGTGTATTAATAATAATACAAGTATTGAGGTTGGTGCTGTTTAGTATTTATTTTGTATCCATTTTTCTATTTTCTTTTTTTTGTTTTTTGGTGTGTAATCAAAATCATACTCAAGCTCTGTTTCTATGTAGTAAATTACATATGTATTACACATGAATCACATGATGTTAAAATATTTTTATTAAGGAAACTGTAAGTCTAGTTTTTTTAAGCAAAGTTACGATGTTATTTATAACTATGTAAGACTGTTTGTTTCTTCAATAAATAAAAATAAAAAAATAATTTCATGTACCGATATGCAATACCGGTACATCACCAGTCCCTAGCTAGTTAATTAAAAACGTAATGCGTCACCCTAAGGTACGGGTGCAATTGCAAACTCGAATAAGCCCGTTTTTCCTCAATTTTCCTTTTTCCTGTTTTCCCTGTTTCGCGACATGATTATGTGTCGCGAATACGAAATTTTTGGGTTAATTAAAGTATTTTTGTCACGTGGGTTTTATAGGCCACCTGTACTGAAATTGATCGCGAATCACATTCATCCAAGAATATGATAAATTTTGAGACGCTGTAAATAAACAGGCACTTAAGTATTAAGGATTCATAATAAAAAAATATATATCTGTTCCCTTTTTCACCATGATGACAGATGCGACAAAAGTGAAATATTACTTTGCTGACATCACTACTACCGTAGGCTACAGCTACCGCTTACTAATGGATAGTCCATGAACTTCATTGCTACCAACATAGAATAATTAAAGAAAAATTGTGTACATCGTTAATAAACTTGGCCTAAGTCGGAATTTCGGTACAATTATCGTGTTTCTTGAGAAAATTAAAATTTTATTCCGCAAAAAAATTGCAACTGTTGTTTTCTTATACGCATTATATTGGAGGCAAACAAACACACGGCCCGTCCGATAATAAGCGGTACCCGTAGCCTATGCTGCTCCCGTAAGCATAAATGCAGTAACTAGTTTTAAAAATGTCATCATCATCATCATCATCCTATCCTAGCCGGTTTCGACCACGGCGACTGCATTCTGCTGAGAGCGTCGTTGATGAGCTCTTAGGTGACTGACATAGCCGATTTTTGCAACGAATGTACGACCACATTCGTTCATTAGATAGTTTCCACCTGAGATGCCTCCGTGACATCATGGGTATCCATTGGTCTGACCGTGTTAGGAACACGGAGGTACTCAGACGTGCAAATGTCACCGGAATAGAGGCCTACCTTAAAAATGTAGACTAATACCAGAACATAAGTCAGTTGAATAAAGTAAACAATTGATTGACACTTCAAAACTAGTTACTGCGTTTATGCTTACGGGGGCAGCATGGATGCTGGTAATAGGAGAAACAGCATGTTTTACAATTGTCACACCTGTCACTATATGATTTCGTGACGTTTTTCGGCTGACATGATGAAGAAGTTGAGCACGTGAGTTTAAATCCCACCTTCGACGGTTTTTTTTCTTTTGTATATGACATCTTTGGTGTTGCCAGTGATGACATACGGTACTGAAACGTGGTCGCTTACAATGGGCCTCATAAAAAGGCTCAAAGTCACCCAAAGGGCAATGGAGAGGGCTATGCTAGGAGTCTCTCTGCGAGATCGGATTAGAAATGAGACCATCCGCAGCAGAACCAAAGTAACCGAAATAGCTCTCCGAATCGGTAAACTGAAGTGGCAGTGGGCGGGGCATATTGCGCGTAGAACCGATGGCCGTTGGGGCGGGAAGGTTCTCGAGTGGCGGCCACGTACCGGAAGGCGCAGCGTGAGTGGGCCCCCCATAAGGTGGACTGATGACCTGGTGAAGGTCGCAGGAGTCCGCTGGATGCGGGTGGCACAGGACCAGTCATTGTGGCAATCTTTGGGGGAGACCTATGTTCAGGCAGTTTTATCAAGGTTTCGACGTCTTTCGACTGATATGATGATGATGATTGATGACATCTGATATTAAATTTTATATAAGGTATTTTCGAATTAGTTGCCGATACATTAGCATCTGCATGTGTCATGATAAGGAATAATTTTACTAATGGGACTCGTATCGAAAACTCGAAAAAGTAAAATCAGTTACTATGAAAATGTTGATCGATTACCCGGTGGAACCGCTTTGTATGGAAAAGCGAATTTTTATCAAGGTTTCCATATGAAACCCATAAGGAAAGTTGTTCGTTATCATGAACACAGTCATGCATACCCTAAAGGTGCATTTAGACCAAACGAGCATTCGCTATTATCCCCCCACTCAACGAAATTCGTTCGTTACACAAAACGTGATACGTCTAAATTCGTTGATTTCGTAGAGTGGGGGATAGAATGAGCGAATGCTCGTTTGGTCTAAATGCACCTTAAGGTATCGGCAACTAATTTGAAAACACCTTATTTATACATGTTATAGTTGTGCATTGTGCAACCTAAAAAATATTTAATAAAATAATTTCGGCTATTCCACAAAATACTTGAAATCTACGTAAGAATTAAAACCACTAAAACATATGTTAATTAAGGCTTTCTATAGATACTTAGCCGTGTGGTGGCGGCGGTAAGAATACATTTGTCACCACCCCAACTCCTTCTGCGGGTGTCGTAAGAGTCGACTAAGGGATTGAAGTGTCATTGACCACTATTTGATAAAAGATTGATAATGGGCAGCAGCGTCATCATAGTGGATACATTACTGCGAGCGTGGCGCTTACGGGCATTTACCTCCTGTTGTGTCTATATGCATAGTTAATAATCTAGCCTAGATATGTTATTATAAATAAATAAATAAATAATGATCTTGGGACATCTTACACAAATCGACCTAGTCCCACGGTAAGCTCAATTAAGGCTTGTGATGTGGGTACCAGGCGACGATATATATAATAGATAGATACATATAGATACTTAAATACATAGACAGCCATGACCAAGGAACAAACATTTGTGATAAATAAATAAATTATTATACAATAACTCAGCTTACTAATTTAATTTCTCGAAAATACTGAAAAGACATGTTTTCATGGAATGCTTCTGTTCCACAAAATACGTGAATTTCTAGTTATATAGGTAATTAAAACCACTAAATCATATGTTAATTAAGGTTTTCTATAGGTACTTATGCGGTATATTATCTTTATTTCCATATGTTAAATATAATTACAAAGTTACTGCAATACCCGCGAAGCTCAGAGAGCAAGCGGTGCAACTTCATAAAGTGCGTTATTTTTCCATCTTCTCCGTAAGTTTGCTTTGTGCTGGGGTGACCACGCTTCAAAAGGACTATGGGCAGATTTGTATGGAGAGTGGACCAAAAACCAACAGAGCAGAAAGTGGTGTCATTAAATAGGTATTTATTTCATTTCATTCTATGGCCACTATGTTCAATTCCATTGCAAAACGAAGACATTTGTATTTTAGTCAGAGTAAATACTATGATGAATGATGTTTGAACGACGGTGATTTACTTAGAGAGTGCCCGCAGAACGCCTTACTCATACAAAATTATCCAATGGAATTCAACTTTGCACCTATAGAATGAAATAAAGTACCTTTTCATCACACTTGCTGTCTAAGCGCGCCATTGCTTGCGCGCGTAGCGGGAGTAATAGAAAAGGGAAATTTCCTAGGGAGTAATAGAAATGTCAATACGTCATTTAATAATATTATGTCTTACAACTTATTTTTTGGTTGGCAAGTGTGATGAAAAACATTGTATGCATCACGGTCGGTAAGCGGAATACTAACTCGAGTCATAAAAGCCCTCCGCCTAATGGCGTCGGGCTTCTAACACTCTCGTTAGTAATTCCGTACTTACCTCCCTTGATGCACAATGTACTAAAGCAGACCTTTTTAATGACACTACTCCCAGCTCTGTTGGTTTTTGGTCCATTTTGACGCATAGTCCTTTGTAAAGATTTCCCCCATATTCATAAACGTATCCTAACTACTTAGCAAGTCGCTAAGGTCAGTGCGGCTAAGTCCGGCATATTTAATTTTGAAGGAAAGTCCGTCATATGTGTCTTATACTGTTCAATGAGGGTCGGAAATCAGTTGGTAGACGGACTTTTTTTGATAGACGAACTTACCTGCATTGACCTTAAGTATTGTTTGTCCCTTTCGATCTTATCAATATGTCTATAAGAGCGAAAGGCGTTAGAGACTTACTTTTAGGATTCCGTAGTAAATTAGGTACCCTTAGGGTGTGGCTCCACTGACGCGGAGCGGAGCGGAGCTTTGCAAAATTGACCAATTACATTCTTCAAATTCGAATTAGAAACACTGTGATGCGGTCTCATTTGCCGAGCTCCCACAGATCCGCTCCGCTTTGCGTCAGTGGAGTCACACCCATAAGGGTGCAAACCCAGCGGACAAACGGACATAGCGAAACTATGTCCGTTTGTCCACTGCATAACACAGAGACCATTAGTAATGAAATTTGCAAAATGATCCCAAAAGGAAGTTTTTATCAATATTTTCAGAAATAAATAAGGCTATTAGATGACGTTAGGTACTGGTAAATTTTTAAGTTATAAAATCGAAAAGTGGGTCGAAAATTAACTGCAGTATTTGTTTTAATGTACGTTTTATTCTAATTTTAAGGCAATTTTTATTCCAAATACGTATTTAAGCTTTTATGTAGAAATACGTACTTTAACTTTAAAATCTATTGTTATAATGATTTATTATTTTTATCTATATGTACTGCCTGCTTAGTTCCAAAGATATTAAGTGCCGGAGAAAATATTGCTGAGACCCATCCTCAAGAAAATCCCAAACGTGGTCACCATACAAAACTCTCAACCACTCGAGCAGGGTATGGCCATTCTAGACATACACAAACATGAAACCATACAGGGAATACACATTTTCTTTCATAACACTTCACATTTCAAATGCAACTGGTATTTTGTTGCATTTTTAGGGAAAAGTTTATCGATGGGAATGATTTTAGATAGAACATAGATATAGCAAAATTAGTGCTGTTTTTTAAAAGCTTATGTATAAAATGTCGTTTTATGATTAGGAAAAAGTGTATTCTAGGTACCTTTTTGGGTCAAAATTCTTTTCGTTGTCTTCTTTCATACCACTATGTCACGCTTTTAGTTGCTGTTTAGACTCAGTACATAAAAAAATCCGGTACACTTGTATTTCTTTTTCACGCTAGATTTTAATCCATAAATCAGTAATCGAAACCATCATCAACATCATCTCATACAAAAATCATCACTGCGTCACGTTTTTAGGGGCACAAAATAAGACAACGAAAAGAATTTTGACCCTTTTAGATTTTACCATAGGAGCACCCGTATAACTCTATATATAATTTCTGATTTTACTGGCGAAAGGTATATTTATAATACTACGGTATATCATAATACAAGACTTTCATTCGTTTTTGTTTTCGAAACTGTACAATTTATAAACATAAATTAAATCTAACTAACCTATCCTATATCTAAGATTGGCCCTTGTGGCAGTGTACTGTCGGATGCTGACGGCATTTCCTCGCTGTATCGCAATACTGATGCGTTGTGCGAGGAAGTCGCCAGCTCTTTGGTATTTAGTTACGTTAACCAGACGTTTCGCGATCTCAGATCGCGATGAATTAATACAGAGAGGAATATGCGCATCGATATACGAAAATAAATCTTACAAAAATACTTTCCCTGGCTACTTTATGTCATATTATTATGTAAAGTTTAGCTTTATGAATAAACTTTGACCTTATTATTATCTTTTTTTGTGTGACTTAGTGAAACAGAGATTTACTCCTTCATATTTACTAGTCCGTGTCTCCGTATTAGCCGGCTGGTGACGGCAATAAGACTAGATTTGTCACTACCCCAACACTACCAGCGGGTGTCGTAAGAGCCGACTAAAAGATTTAAGTGTCACTGGTCATTCATTGGTGATGAGCAACAGCGTCATCATAGTGGACACCTTACTGCGATCACCAATCCTTTTGCCCAGCGAGGCGATTATGGGCATTTACCTCCTAATGTATCTACAGGGTGCTCGCGAGGAAACTGAAAGATTTTAACTATGAATTCTAGACATCAAAAAATATTATGAGATCTAATGTCAAAACCCATAAAAAAATTTTTTTTTAGACTTTTTTAATACTTTTTAACATTTCCAATACTTTTTATCATAACAACAATTTGGTAACATTAATTTTTTTAATATTTTTTTTAAGGACAGGTTTTTTCGTCAAGTATATTCTTATTTTTTGATTGTCAGGCAAAAGGTGTGAATTAAGTAGAACACATTGTGGTAGCATTGTAATCAAAAAGAAGTTTTATGACGAGTTACGTCGAAAAAAGGTTAATTATCTCTGGAACCAAGCCGAATCCAGGAAATTTTCTATAACATTAAATACTCTAAATATGCTCAGGAATTCAGCATTAAAATCTTTCGGTTTCCTCGCGAGCACCCTGTATACGCATAGTTCTAGGAGAGGCCCACGTCCAGCAGTGGATTGAGATAGGCTGATAATGTATGTATGTATTTACTAGCCGGCCTCGCGTGGCTCGCTCGTTAAATCCAACC
>JALPQI010022396.1:0-18008 GCA_025490895.1 Thaumatotibia leucotreta
CCCAAGAAAGAACAAAAGGTACAGATTCGTTGTCCTTGAAACTGATATATATATTTATAGTTGGTGGCTGACTGTTCCCACTGCCAGCGAGTAGAATTTCTAAGAGAAGCAAAAGCTAAGGCCGCAGTCTTTTCGACCCGCCGCCGCCAACGGCTGACAGCGGCCTGGCACTCGGAATGCTCGGGAGTGGTCGTTTTCGCCTGCGACATCAAGGTGGGCTTACTCCAAACGAGCTCATTTTATCCCCCACTCTACACGATCAACGAATTCCGACGAATAACGTTTTCTGCAACAAACGAATTTCGTAGAGGAGTCATTTGCAGTAAATGTGTACCTTTTAATTTTTATATGCGATCATGGACTGTAATACACCATTTTACTCGGCATCGTGCGTACTTTTCAGCTATGAAACAAAAAAGTAGGTATGTCTCTAATGTCACGAAAATAAGTATGTAAATTGAGATTTCTCACTTTAGTTACTCCTATACTAAAGGTATGAAAAATTCTGTAACGAATTTGAGATTTTTTTTATAACTTTCGTTACATTTAGTTTCATACATTTAGTATGGGAGTAACTAAACTGAGTAATCTCAATTTACATACTTATTTTCGTGACATTAGAGACATACTTTTTTAGTTTCATAACTGAAAAGTACGCATGATGTCGAATAAAATGGTGTATTACAGTCCATTATCGCATATAAAAATTAAAAGGTACACTTTTCCTGCAAATGACCAAGAGTTGGAATAGAATGAGCATTCGCTCGTTTGGAGTAAACCCACCTTGGTGTGGCAGGCGAAAACGACCACTCCCGAGCATATGGCCGTTGTCAGTCGCGGGCGGGCCGAAACGACCGCGGCCGAACGCCAGGGTGCTTAGACAAGTTGCCAATCGCTAGCGCTTCATCGTCGATCGTAAGCGAAAGGCAGCTAACTGTCTTTGTCGCCCTAATATGAAAGAGTGACAGAGAGGGAAAACTACGATACGCTACTAAGCGCTAGCGATTGGCTACTTGGCTAAGCATCCAGGGATTTCAGGGTGCTTAGATAAGTTGCCAATCGCTAGCGCTTCATCGTCGATCGTAAACGAAAGGCAGCTAACTGTCTTTGTCGCCCTAATATGAAAGAGTGACAGAGAGGGAAAACTACGATACGCTACTAAGCGCTAGCGATTGGCAACTTGGCTAAGCGTCCAGCTGTCCCGTGCCTGCGCAGCAGAGGGAACGCACGCGCATGATTCAACGCGGAAGCGCGCTTCCTTGAAGGGGGTCACTCACTGACCCGCTGGGTCACCGTTATGATGCTATTTTTGTTCACACTTGGCTATGCAATTTGTGTTGGATATGTGCGGAGTATAATGTAGAGGGACAGAATCAAATACTTTGAAGCGCTGGAAATCGCCGAATTGTTCCGTACAACATACTATATATTTTGTACGGTGTACTGAACTATTTCAGTCAGTATTTCAGTCAGCCTCCGTAGCCTAGTTGGTAGTGACCCTGCCTACGAAGCTGGAGGTTCCGGGTTCGAATCCCGGCGAGGGCATTATTTGTGTATTTATTTATCACAAATATTTGTTCCTTTTATTCGTCATGGTTGTCTATGTATTTAAGTATCTATATGTATCTATCTATTATGTATATCGTCGCCTGGTACCTACCCACATCACAAGCCTTAATTGAGCTTACCGTGGGACTAGGTTGGTTTGTGTAAGATTTCCCAAGATATTTATTTATTTGACAACCTGCGTAGCCTAGTTAGTATCTGGAGTTTCCGTATTTTAGTCCCGACGAGGGCATTTATTTATGCGTTTCTTACAAATATTTGGTTGTTTTCAATCGTATAGAAGCATTTGATTTGATGAGATGATCCATTCTGTATTTTAATCTGATTACCCATAATGAGGAAAACAAAATCAGACTACATTTTTTCCTTTAATTTTTTAGAGGATATTTGGGCCTCCAGGCAAACTGAAAAAAACTTATTCTCCTACTCTTTTTTAATCAAAACACGATACTCAAATAACCACTATTTCCCTTATATCCTGTACAGGTAACTATCAAAAGTTTGCCCTAAATAGCACGGCATGGCGTTAATCGTGCCTTTTGTAACATTTTTTACCGTATAAAACACTCGTATAAAAACGAAGGTCGGTCGATCAACTTTGTCAACACTTAACAACTATAAAATCAATGATTCCTTCGCGTTGCGCCAAGATTTTTGAAACCCAACATGCCTTAATTAAGACTTATTTTTTTTCTGTAGGTAAATAAAACTATTTATACGGATTATATCCCGTATTGTTAGTTAAATTTAACTATATTTCGACGTTTCGAACACTTTACTGGGTTCGTGGTTTACGGGTGACACCCTATAAAGTGTTCGAAACGTCGGGATGTAGTTAAACTTTATTAATATACGCGATATAATCCGTTGAAATAGATTTTTTTCTTTAAGCATATTCATCTTTTTGGTTTAATTTATAATGGTGTAAAGTTAGTAACATTGTAAGTGTAACATTTCACGTGGTATGCTAAAAGTATCCAGTTTCTATACCACGATGTTGGCAAATAAGCATACGGCCACATAATGGCAAGGAGCTACGGTAATAAATGGACGCATGCATGTTTTATTTGACTTTATTCCTTATCAGAATACTGAATAGGCTCATTCTAAACGCATGACCACTATTTTTGTTTTTAACCTTTTAATGTCATCTCCAACTTTGTTCATCACCAATTTATTTTTTTCAACATTTTGATTTTGCTCCTGACTGTACTAAGCTCTGAAATCGAATTCGAGATCAAAAATGTAAACAATCTATGACAATGACGTGACGCTACAAAATCAATGTTAAAGTGACATTCCAGGGGTATAAAACGTTTTATATCGAATGTAGTTTTTAACACCTTTATAAATCAACGTCGCCTGTTGAGATTGGTTTTTTATTTTATTTTATTTATATTTACACTTACAACTATCCTTACAGGTAATAAACCTAAGACAATGTTTTATGTGTAGATGTAGATACGCGAAAGTCAAAGTATGTTCGATACACAAAGTATTACAATCATTAACATATTTTTGAATATGACAATAAAAACATAGTGAGTGTCCACGGTTCCTGGTTACAAAAAGAAAACCTAGAAAATTTGCTAGAATGATGTAAATAATTAACATAATCAATGTTTGAAAACGAATGTCGTGTTACTTTAATCTTTAGGATAGTCGGGGATCGGGGAACGAATTCCATTCTTCATCTATAGTTAAGATCGAATCCATTTCGATTAAAATATGAAAATGATTGATTTGTAGGTAAAAATGCTAAAATCTGTATTAATGTACTTTGTAATGCTAAATTTTAAGAGTTTTTATGAATTCATAAAACAGTCCTTTGGAGCACCCTCTTTATTTGATTTTTGAAGTACATAGTTATAAATGCGAACCCTCTTAAATGGTTCTTAGTGTAGTTACCGTATTAAATTACGAATAAATTTGTTATTGTTATAACTGCAAACCAAATGTTTAAGATTTCTTATCATTGCCAGTAGTATAAATTAAACACCTTACATTTTATTAAAAGTAGCGAAATATATCATTAAAAAAATTATTTATTTCGCTTAATGTTTTGTATTAAAAATTTGTAAAATATTTAAAAATTCTATGTACCGTCAGTGACTGTAAATACGCATTTTTTATAAGTATTTTAGATTACCCACCTCTCGTGATTATTTTTTTGTGGTGGTATCCCATTTGTTTACATTTTTGATCTCCAATTCGATTTCACATCTTAGTTTATTGTTCTGTACTGGGCTGCACTAGTTTATTTTAGCTATAATATGGAAACAAATACCCAATGCAATGAAAAACTTTGCTGAGAATGACCGTGATCGACATAAGAAACACAGCCTTTGGATAGCCAACCCAACGTTATTTTCATATTACATCTAAAAGTGTTAAAATTTTGCACCCATAGTCCAAAACCTGCCCAACCTAGCAATTCTCTGGACCATAGTCCATTGAGTTTGTCACCCCTACCGTCACCGGCCAAGTCACAGCCTATATCCGGAGTATGTAGCCCGCGACCAATCGCAAAAACCTAATTAGCTCTCCATTCGACTGAGACGCCGCTATCAAACACATCTTGAATATAACTATTTGTTGGCCGGAGAAATCCACTATGATTCCTGGGTTGCTAATTACCTTTAATTGTGCTTTCTGCCCGTGGGCTATACTTGTATCATTACTGCTTAATGTTTTCTCAAGTTTCAAGTATAATCGGGTGTGACCACAATGCTGTAAAAAGTTCGAAAAGTCAGGATGAGTTATTTCAAGAATAACCACTTATCGCGGTAACGGTAACAATATTAATTACGAAGCTATTTTAAACTTTGATTTGGAATGATTTTCTGTAGTCCGGTCAATGTGCCATAATATCTTTTTCATCACACCTGTTCCGTAAGTGCGCCAATACGCTGCGGTGATGCGGGCCGTAGGTGCGTCATTACGTCATAGTATGCCGTTAAGGATTTTCATACAACATTACGTCGCACTAGCGCGGTCCGGCGCACGCCGCGCACCGCGCCGAGATTTCTTTTATGAAAATGATGAAATTAAGTCATCCCTGATTTAGACCATTTTAGAGTAGTTTTGTGAAAATATATTGTTTTATTTACTTTTTTGCATCACAGGTGTGATGAAAAACATTGTGTGTACCACGGGCGGTACAAGAATTATGAACTCGTGCAAATTCTTACTTACCGCCCTAAATACACAATGTACTATTTTTTCTGCTGAAAAAATCTAGCCTGACTAAATTCGAATGCTTTATCGACAATATCGACATGACGAAACCTTTGCAATAATTTACTATTTAAGTTAGTCGGGTTATTTTATTTTTCATCACACTTGCTGTCTAAGCGCGCCATTGCTTGCGCGCGTAGCGGGAGTAATAGAAAAGTGAAATTCCCTAGGGAGTAATAGAAATGTCAGTACGTCATTTACATACCTGGGATAACTGGGGGCAAGTTATAGGGATTGATATCGATTAAAAAGATGTCGATATAATTATAATAAAATATGTGCTTATTGAACATTCTCGATTACAGTACAGAGGTTCGATGTCATATCTGATATGAGCCTCTTCAGATAGTAAAAGTATGCAGATGTCATTTTAATCAAAATGACAATTTAAATATTGATATTTTAATATTAATTGTATATTTTGAAAACTATTTTAAAATAAACACGTAACTACGCGTTTAAATTTATTTTTTATTTTAATTGAAGAGTAAGTACCTAATATTTATTTATGCCGAATAACATTTTGATGTTGTCATTCACAGTAACATCGATATATTTTTAGTCGATAAAATATTTTAACGTTTTCGTATAAATGCCCCGAGTTATCCCAGGTATGGTCATTTAATAATATTATATCTTAAAACTTATTTTTCGGATGGCAATTGTGATGAAAAACATTGTATGCATCACGATCGGTAAGAGGAATACTAACTCGCGTCATAAAAGCCCTCCGCCTACGGCGTCGGGCTTCTATCACTCTCGTTAGTAATTCCGTACTTACCTCCTTTGATGTACTATTATCGTACGAGTACTCTATAAGAAAATACACGCGTATTTTATTATCTCTGATTATAAACCATAAGAAATAAAAAAAACCTGCGTTACAGGCAAGTGTGTTGAAAAATACTCAATAATACGTCATATTCTAATATAATCGAGCAGCGTCTATCAACCTCAATAGATAGATGACTGGCAATGCCTTAATAAGTTAAGTTTGCAATTGAATACAATATCGTACAACAAAGTTCAATAGTCGTAAGAACATCTGAAATCCATCTTCACCAACTAAAAAAGTCATCAACAAGGCGTTTTGAAACGACGTTTGTTAATTTATATCAAACAATTTATAAATTGCCGCGTAGTGACGGCAGTAAGAATACCCAACTCTTCCCGTGGGTGTCGTAAGAGACGACTATGAAATTCGAAGTGTCGCTGAACATTTATTTATTGAAGATTGATGATGAGCAACAAAATTATCATTAGTGGAGTGGACACACTACTGCGATCGCCAACCCGCTTGCCCAGCGTGGCGATTATAGGCATTTACCTACTTCCTAATGTGCCCGTCCTCTTAGGAGAGGCATTTGTCCAGTAGTGGACTAATTATAGGCTGATGATGTATGTGATGTGACTTTATTAATATCACAAACAAGTAAACCTCATCCAAATTACAATTCCACCTTTGACCTAACCTCAAAACCTTATATCCATCACCCTGCCCTAAATCAAAATACCTAACCCTACTCGCAATCTGTACCCGCAGTTATCCGTCACGTCAAATCTGACCTCGACCTTCATTATACGTCTCCATTATACATGTTTCGCCAGCAGCTGAAAACGTTAGGCACCCCATAGGTATTTACATTCTGCGGCCCTACAGCGAAAAAAGAAATTCGTAAATTTCGAGGATTTGTTTCTCTCACTCTAATGACGCCTTCGTTTGAGTGACAGGGAAAAATCCTCGAAATTTACGAAATTCTATTTTCGCGGTAGTAGGCCTGAACAACTTTAACTATGGGACCGAATTCGAATTATTTTCTAGTCGGGTTGTAGGAAATAGTACATTGTGCATCAAGGGAGGTAAGTACGGAACTACTAACGAGAGTCGTAGAAGCCCGACGCCGTAGGTGGAGGGCTTTTAATGACTCGAGCTTGCAGCTTGCCGACAAAAAAATAAGTTTTAAGATAAAATATTATCAAAATGACGTACTGACATTTCTATTACTCCCTAGAGAATTTCACTTTTCTATTACTCCCGCTATACATACAAGCAATGGCGCGCTTAAACAGCAAGTGTGATGAAAACAATCACAAACAGTTAATTGATAACCAAGCTGAATAATCCCCAATTAAAAAAATAAAACCGATTTCTAAAAGAAGCCAAGAAGCCACGTCTTGGTGCTAACGGTACCATTAGGATATTTTGAGGAGTGTCTTTTCAAAAGAGCTTATTTCCACTATGTGTAAAGATTTTTTTCTCGTATGAAAAGGTAAAAAAATAACCCTTGTTAACAGAATGAAAATAAGCCCCTTTGAAAAGATTCTCATTTATTAGGTTATACTTATATACCAGTTCGATAAAAAAAATTGGAAATCGGTTCATAATCTTCGCTGATTATCAGAGTAAACAAACAAAAATAGAACAGTCGGATTGAGAATTAGATCATCGAAGCATGGAGGGTAGTTAATTTTAATGGAAAATGTGTTGACACATTAAATTCTCATTCGCTGCTTTATTTCCCCTCGGTGCCTCTATAACCTTGACATTATTAGGATATTCGTGGCCCTCATTTGACGAATATGCATGTCATCTAGTAGGTTAATTAATCATGTAACTTTCTACATACAGTTCATATTCTACATACATACATAAATCATCTATATAGTCCACTGCTGGACGTAGGACTCTCCTATTAACTATGGATATCGACGCATTAGGAGGTAAATGCCCATAATCGCCACGCTGGGCAAGCGGATCGGCGATCGCAGTAATGTGTCCAATATGATGACGCTGCTGCCCATCATCAATCTTTTATCAAATAATGATCAGTGACACTTCAATCCCTTAGTCGAATATTACGACACCCGCAAAAGGAGTAACTCCTTACTGTTTACTCCTAACTGTTAGGGTGGTGACAAATGTACGAGTATTCTTACTGCCGTCACCACACGGCCAAACGGTAATTATACAACTTCAAGTTCTACGAGGAATTTATTACTATATTACGTTCTAGTTCAACTACTTTGTACTAACAATCATATTTACATGCAGTACAATGCAACAGTAATTATACAAGTAAATAATTACTATAATCTCCCATAAATGCTTGTAAAAAACTAATTGGCGTATTACAAAAATGGCCCTAGGACGGTCCCCTTAGCGACTCCATTCATTGTTTTAATAGCTCGCTTGGATCGCAATTACTCGTGTTCAGGGCGTGCGCATACAAAAACTGTGCATACATTGGCAAACGCATTGGATGGGACAAAAAATTGATTGAGTGATTACTCGCGTTTTTATTGAATTAAGTATATTCATTATGTAATTTTCATGCCTAATGTGATTAATGCTGGATAATTCTAAAAATGATTGGTTGCAAAGATTTTGGTTTCGTATATTATGCTAAATTTACTTTCTACATTTTTACCCGTTTACTCCCATACCTCATTACTCCATTCATAATTATCATCATTAGACAAGCATAGTCCATGGTGGTTCGTCACTTTGACAGGTATAGTACGTGGCTGCTTAGTTAGTTAGGCCAATACGGGAGCGGCAGCTTCGACTGCATGATGTTCATACTAAGTAAATAATAGGAGCGGTTTTGTAAAAACTTCCTACTTTGTCACTTGCTCAAAAGGGTGTTTAGTCATTTACTTTGTCCCACAATGTCGTAACAGATGTGCTTACCATAGAAAAAATCAACTGCGAAAGACTCAGGTTGTTACGGGATTCGAACTTTTCACGGGATTTTACTTTGTATAAATTGGCCTTAAGGCAATTGACGAAATGAGACGTTTTAACTAAATCGGTCACACAGTCATATTTTCTTCTTATTCGTAATAATCGTAAACTTACAACGTGAATTTTAAACAATTATTTGTATAATTAAACCAAGTGTAAGTATAATCTTTACAGCATGACAGAATACGATCGAAATGAAAGTAGAGAACAATTTTAACGAATCTGTGTTAATTTCAGTGTTCGATCGATCTACTTTCACTGAATTTAGCCATTGAAAGCAAGATAGGCTTTTAAATCGAAATTGCTGACATAAAGAGTACTATTGTTGCTACCTACTTTCACAATATCTTTATAACAAAAAGTATTTAAGTACTTATACAAGATTCTGTAAAATAATGAGGACATTTTGTGGACAAAAAGTATCATTGAATTCGGGAATATTTTTATTTACAAATCTATACATTATAATTTACCAAATTTGGACTTTTTTACATTTTTCTACGCAGAATCACGAGCTCGAAAATTTTTAAAAATCTACAACAAAATAATAAACGGCCCTATTACATCACAAACCACACATCATCAGCCTATTTAAGCAGGCTTAGCACAGTATTAGAGCGACAATATGTCGCCGCGAGATAGACTATCCATCCGTCTTTCATTCATATAGTAAGTAAAAGATGGAACATCTATCTCGCGGCGACATACTGACATAACAATCATGTGCTAAGCATACAGGGCTGCTACTACGAACATCGAAGTTCGTAAATTTTGGGTATTTGTCTGTCACTATAGTGACGTCTTCGTTGGAGTGACCCAAACCCGAATATATTCGTATTTAGTAGGCGGGAATGTATGAAACATCAGTTTTTTCTCGAGTATGATGTTGGTCCCATAGTAAGTATAAGACTTTTTCATCAATATGACCTTAGAACGAAACTGCTAAAATTTAAACGGTGAATGAGCAATCATCCTGTATATATGGGTCCACACGTTTGAAAGAAAACATCTGCAAATCGCAATTTCCCATTCCGTCCCACTGATCCATTTCCGATTGCAATCAAAAATGAAACTAAGCCCGCTAAAATTAACGTTTACAATCAAACGATCAATCGTTCAAATCAACATAGCAACATACAAAATAGCTAGGGAATAACAGTCAATGTCACTAACGAAATAAGATCGAAAGTCGTGAGATCGACGATCGTCGATATGATCACTGTAATTGCTTCAGGCGAACTATGCGCCATTTACGATTTCATCGCTATACTTTCAACACCTCGTATCTGCAACACTCAATTGCTGGTGCTAGGACCTCGTGCAGGGTCCGCCCGGATAGCTACCACCGTCTTACCCGTTAGCCTGCCGCTAAATAGCAGTGTTTGCACTGCTGTGTTTCGGTTTGGGGGTAAGATTACTGGCATAGATAGAAGCAATCCATCTAAGTCCTCAGGGTAGGCAGCTCATAGGCGATTTCTTGATCGCTATGTCCATGGGCCTCAGTTCCTGCTTTCCATCAGGTGGGCTGAGAGCTCAGTTGTCTACCTTCGTCACATAAAAAAAAACCCTTATTCAGAGTGCAAGAAAGGTGCGATCCATCCATTCCATTAAATGATTGCAGTAGATGCGAGGTTGTGTAAGTTATAGCGATTTGCTTTTTTCTTGATTCGATTAGAGTCGTTGCTGATTTTTTGCTCATTGGGTTTTGGCGGTTATGTAACGATGTGGTGACAATTGTAAGTTAGCAACTGAAGCTAAGGTCAACCGTAATTGTTTCAATCGTAAGTTATTTAATATTAGTATGACTTAAGCGGGATATTAATTACCATAAATATAAGGGCCTCGGCAAAGAGTACGATTTTGTACCGTTTGGCGTAGAAACTTTAGGTTCTTGGGGCCCCAGCGCACGCAAATTGTTTGCTGAGATCGCGAAACGTCTGGTTGATGTAACTAAAGACCGAAGAGCTGGCGACTTCCTCGCACAACGCATCAGTATTGCGATACAGCGAGGAAATGCCGCCAGCATCCTCGGTACAATGCCACAAGGGCCAATCTTAGATATAGGTTAGTTTAAGTAGATTAGTTAGATTTAATCTATGTACATAAATTATAGTTTTAAAAATAAAGACAGATAAAAAAACATTTTTAATTTCAAATTGTTGAGCACCCGATATTTCGGCAATTTTGCAAATGCCACGGAATAACTCAAATTTGTATTTTCATTGTAAATGACCATATTAGCTTAAAAAAGTGATTTTATAGTACCAATTATACGAGTAAATTACTAAAATAATCTATTACCACCACCACCTTATACAGGATGGAAATTCTATCTGGTTCAGTGAGAGCAGCTACCAGATCCAGAGTAGCTACGCGAAAATGGTCTTAGAAGACCATCCCTCGATTTTACAGCAATGAAGACTGGCGTTTACAGATCACTTTTCATTAACTTTTTTTTGATGCCAATCGATCCTGTTTTTGTTCAGAATCAAAAGCTTGTATGGAACTGTAATTTTTTTTCGGCTAGAAAAGCTGCAAATCGATAATTAAAATTCCTACACATGTTGTACGAAAAATAGACCGATTCTGAGGCCCAAAACCTCACACGCATCGGGAATACAGTTATTTTTCGTCCGTAAAGAGGTATGTAACTAGAGTTTACTAAACTATGATCCATATTTTCATAACTGCAAACCCTTGATGAAGTATAAAATGATTAAAATGTACAAAGGGATCTTTCCTCATTTTATAAATTTGGTCGACCGCGGCCGTCGCGTCGTAATCCTTATTACGCCGGACCTTGCTTGAGGGGTTTCCGAGCTCGCACTATGTCAACTCGGCCAAAATTATACCGGTACTATACTAGCCATACCGTCTAGCTACTGAGGATAATGCTATCAGCTTTATTCTTAATTTAAAATGATTCGGGATACTAACAAAAATGGTCCTAACATGGTGCCCTTAGAAACTCCGGTGAAGGGTAGTATAGTAGCCATACCGACAAGTTACTGAGGATTATGCTATCAGCTTTATCCTTAATTTAAAATGATTCGGGATACTTACAAAAATGGTCCTAACATGGTGCCCTTAGAAACTCCGGTGAAGTAGGTACCTATTGGGTTGATTACAAAAAAATGTTTTCATTAAAGTGTTTAAGCGAAGGGTCCACGGAAAGAACATGTCTAGTCAATTCAAATTACAAAAGGAAAAACCACCTTACTTTTAACAGAATAAGGTGTGAATTTGCCCTGATTTTTTAAGCAATGGACATGTTTCTTTCTTGGACCCTTTAAGTATGTACAAGTTCTTTGCAATCGTCCCTATTACTTCACAGGAGTTTCCATGAGAACCATACGAGACGATACGAATATACCTATAAAATATATCGACGTTTTTGCCCAAGGTCTATAGCCATGTTTCCTGTTTCACCATCAGTTCCGTCTGTGTAAGGCCTATGGCCTTACCGCAAACTAAAACATCCGCAAATTTCGGGGATCTGCAAATATCGGGGCGGTGATGATGAACCATTTACATTTACAGCCGCTATTATTGTCTAAGCATCTACATTCGTAAATCCTGTTCTTCTTGTTACGTATGAAACTATCGCTAATACACGTAGTCCCTTTAGCAAATCCGTTCATTAATATAACTGACAATTTAACATAGTTTGGATTCAAATAGAACTACAGGATTAAAATATTATAATAACATAATATACTGCGATGTTGGGAACTAGATGATTCGACCCTTTCTATCTAATCCGCCTCAAAATTTTAATCTGATTCAGGCGGATGATTTTATTCCGTATATTTAATCATGTTTGACATAATTTATAACAATGATCAATAATAACTTGGAGCAGCTGACATTATCTGATTCATTTTCGTAAAAAAAACATATTTTTTCATTTTCTTCCAGAGAATTTCAGTATGATCTTCATACGAGTACGTTACGTGTCTTTTCTAATTTATCTCCAAACAATCTTAACCTTGGGCTGCATGCAGTCGTGACGTCACAGTTAGTCATCTCAAACACATGTCAAACTTCTCCGCCAATGAGGTCACTGCGTTCACGACTAATCAAATGAAACGAAATTGTCATGTGCTAGGTGTTACACATTTTTTTTTTTTCAGAAGAGGTCTAATAAATACCGGAAAACGTACCTGTTTATCGCTGCGGAGAGGACATTATAATCATAAGATTAAAAGCAAACATGGCCATTGAGAGTTATTTCAGAATATCTTCTTTGTGTCTAAATAAATAAATATTTTGGGACATCTTACACAAATCGCTCCACGGTAAACTTAATTAAGGCTTGTGATATGGGTGCCTACTACCGAGCCACGATATATATCATCATCATATCAGCCGAAAGAGGTCCACTGCTGAACATAGGCCACCCCCAAAGATTGCCACAATGACCGGTCCTGTGCCACCCGCATCCCGCGAACTCCTGCGACCTCCACCAGGTCAGCAGTACACCTTGTGAAGAGCCTACCCACGTTGCGCCTTCCGGTACTCGGCCACCACTCGAGAACCTTTCCGCCCCAACGGCAATCGGTTCTACATGCAATGTGTCCCGCCCAATGCCACTTCAGTTTAGCGATTCGGAGAGCTATATTGGTTACTTTCCAACGGTAAGAATAAAAATATACTAACTAGATCTGCGACCATATATAACATAGACTTCTGACGCCAGTTCAAAAATGCCTCCAAAAACAATTGTTCAATTGTGCCAAGATGGGCAGCGACCTGCGCTTTTCTTAACACCGCGCATATTTCGGCGCAACATCTTTGACGAATGTTTATAGAATATAGCCAATCGAAACTTTGATGGACCAACCACAACTATTTTGAATAGGCGATTTAAGTTTTTATAGGTTGATATTGAAACTCATTACCGTAATGCATTGAAGAGGGGGTGACACTTGTTAACTAAATTTTTTTTTTAAGGACCGTTTTTGAAATGCAATTTAGTATGGCGTGCCGCTTCCATGTTTTATTTGTTCGTAGAACTAGATATAGTAATAAATTATCGGACTTAATAATTTAATGAGCAAGTATAATATCCATTAATGGATGTACGATGCGTTAATTAAATAGGTTATCTTCAGAATCATGAATAAAACAGTTTTAATACAATTTAAACCAGTATTTAGTAACCGATAAGTTATCATTAACCGGTTAGGCAACTGTTATTTAATCGCCAGTAACCGTAACGTAAGTTTACGATATATCCCCTTATTGTTGTTTGTTTCCAAAAGTAGCAAATGTCAATTCATCATCATCAGCCTATATTAGTCCACTGCTGGACGTGGCCTCTCCTATTAACTATGCGTATAGACGCATTAGGAGGTAAAATGCCCATAATCGCCACGATGGGCAAGCGGATTGGCGATCGCAGTAATGTCCACTATGATGACGCTGCTGTCCATCATCAATCCCGTAGAATGGTCAGTGACACTTCAATCCCTTAGTCGACTCTTACGACACCCGCAGGAGGAGTTGGGGTGGTGACAAATGTATTCTTACTGCCGTCACCACACGGCAACGGCAACGGTAATGTCAATTATGTGCCTTAAATATTGTTACAGACACTGACGTGAAATCTGATAAATGAGAAATTACCAGCAAAAACTAAGGGAAGTTATTTAAAAGTATGAGGAAGAAAATGCCTGTTTCATTTTCTACAAATTAGTGCTTTGTGTTTTTTTGAGAAAGAGCGATGATAGAAAAATTACGACCATGGTCAAACTAAGGCAGATTAAATATTTATATTGATTTAAACTTTCACGATTATCACTCATATTTAAAGACAAACGGGTCTTAATCGCGTAAACTTACGTTTAATTATATCCTGACGTTTCGGGCATGACGTTACACCCGTGGTCGCAGGCAGACTCACACAGACTCCTGGGTTTTATTAAACGTAAGTTTACGGGATTAAGACCCGTTTGTCTTTAAAATATGAGATTAAATATTTGTTTAATATGTCCTTTTCTGGACATTCATGAAAGACGGTGAAATAAACAGAAAGTACCTAGTTATAAGAACACTTAGACTTTATTTAGTACGATTCTTCGGCAGGCACATTTTTGTCATTCCTGAGAAAGGATAATAACGGACAATTATTGAAATATTTCTCGACGACTCTAAACGACAATTAGTCATCAATTTGTAAGCGCACTACACCGTGAAAAGTTAACTAACTGATCCAATTCTTACGTACTTTCTACGCTTCGTAATACTTTCCAAATTTGTGGGATTTAGCTTATCTCAGTTGATAAGATAAGCAACATCTAGGCATCTTTGTTTTTATATACTTTCGGTCTAATTAAGTGCAGCCAGGCGTAGATTATTGCATAAAATATCGCTGATGGGGTAATCTCAAACATTTTTTATTAATATTAAAATATTATCGAACCGGGTTCACGTAATTTGAGTCGATGATTGCTCGACATGTTTCGACCTATTAAGAGAGTCTTCACCCAGAGCACCCTCGGCCAATCCCCGACATGAACTGCTCAGGCAGTAAGAATACATTTGGCTCCACCCCAACTCTTCCCGTGGGTGACGTAAGGGTCGACTAAGGGATTTGAAGTGGCCCTGACCATTTATTTATTGAAGATTGGTGATAGGTAGCAGCATCATCATAGTGGACTCACTACTGTGATCGCCAACCCGCTCCCCTCCGTGGCAAATACTTATGGACCTCCAAATACGCTTAGGTAATAGGAGAGGCCATTGTCCAGAAGTACACTGATTATAGGCTGCTAAATTGATAATGTTACACTTCAGGCGTACGCTTATCATCTTCAAAAATCCTCAAAATGAACCTTCAAAAAGAACCAAATACTTGTCCACTTTTCAAAAACTTTCCATTATTTGTTCAAAACCATTCCATAAGATCTACCATAAAGGTGTTAGTTATAGTAACATCATCAATAATAGAATGAAATGGAATCCTTTCAAAAATTCATCGCTATAATTATCTTATTTTCCATGCAGTCGAAATTAAAAGTTAATACTTATCCGGTGAGAGTATCAGTAACGTTGCAAATACCTTATGCATTACCCAGAATTAACTATGCCTTATACCGATCTGCCTCAATCTGTAGACATACTATTTGGCAGGTAAGATTTGAAGAATGATGTATTGGAACAAACACTCACACTGGTGTATTGGAGCGAGCGTGATGGTGCCATATAATTACGCACTCTAGAGGAAGATATAATTAGATACTTAGAATAACAGGATATCCATGGCACTAAAGTTTTATGAGATAATGGCATGAACAAATAAGGGATGTACCTAATACTGCATCGATTTGCAAAATTCAGTTTCATATTATTTTCACTAAAATGTCTGCTTGTCTCAATATGTTTCAGTGCAATAGATTTTAAAGTAGTAGAATAAGCCATTTGCCACTTGTAATAATACACTCCTTTTCTGGGCAATGGTTAGTATTTAAATTGGAAGTGAGGCAATAAATGACCAGTGACAAGCACTTCTACCATTAGCTTAGGTACCCGTAAAATAATTAGGTAATTATTACTCTTTAAAGCTTTTCCATAATTTTTTATTCACGTAAGTTACACTACACTTCATATTTTTGTAAGCGGAGCATCTACATCATCATCAGCCTATGATAGTCCGCTGCTGGACGTAGGCCCATAATCGCCACGCTGGGCAAGCGGATTGGCGATCGCAGTAATGTGTCCACTATAATGACGCTGCTGTCCATTATCAATCTTTTATCAAATAATGATCAGTGACACTTCATCCCTTAGTCGACTCTTACGACAAAATGTATTCTTACTGCCGTCATCACACGGCCATCTAAGCGGAGCATCGAAGTGATTCTATCAAACAAAACTATGTACTTCACATTGTCTCTAGATACAGCCAAGAGGCTAGTATAACTTATTTTATATGAACGCTTCATATAAAATACAGTTTGTTATTCGCATCCGGAAAAGCGAGTTTTTCCGACCCGTGACGCCGGCCGGCATACCGGCGGAGCGGCCATTTTGGGCTGTCAGTCACCTGTCACTGCCCAACTGCCCGTTCAGGGGTCAATCGGTTAATTTACTGTCAGTTACTGTAAAAACTATTCGATAACCAGTACTAGTAGGTCAGTTTTTCATAGCGCCGTTCAATCGCTGCAATAATAAAGAGATCGATGTGACATTGCGTTGTTGGAGACGTCCGTTTCTTTTTCTAGTAGAATGACTAGGTATACTGAATATAGGTATCCTAAAAATTACGTAAGCTATGAAAATAGTCTGAATTTTTACGACTGTTATTTTCTGGAACTGTATTTTCTGCAAGTACGACTGTCACGCGACAAATAAACACGGAATGTAATAAAATAACTACGAACCTATAATTTGTATCTTACTAAAGTCTCGTTAAAAATTCACGCTTTCACGGTTAAAGTATTTGTTGAGAAAAATATCTGAACGACTTTATTAATTTTCGATTTAATAGCCTCTAAATATTTTTTTTATTTAGTTAGTCGGCCATTTACACCGGCTTCTTTGTTCTTACCGGCAATCGTTTTAAAGAATCTCTTTACGGCTTGCTTTACGATTTGCCGCTATCTTTGAATTACTTTACAATAATTACTTGTAACGTATACTATCCACAGTTAAAGCGATTTCTTTAATCAGCGAATAAACAAACGGGGTCTAGTCTATATATAACTCAAACGTAAATTACGCAAAAAAACTTCGCAACTTTTTACCGGACACAGTAAAAACACAATATCTCGAAACATTAAGTATTATTGCTATTGTTGGATTCAAATTGGAAGCATATTCTTTTTGCATGTTTTTTACGCACAATGACGCAATAAAAAAAACTGAAAACATCCTTTAACACGCTAGATTTTTTTCTCAGCACTTGAACCGGCATGAAATCACGAAATCATCACTTTCACATCACTGACATCTGTCACCCTGACACTTACCTTTGACAAGTCGCTGCAAAATAATCTCCTTATGCTCGTGCGTGTGAGGTTCGCCGACAACCGCGAGTAGATAGCACCCAGTGAGGGGACTGGGGGGTGGGACTGAGGCCGAGACCTCGGTGCCCAGGGACAAGGATCGCTCCTCGTCGTTTTCCATACCGCCGGCAAGGCGGACGACCGGTCCGCTCGACCACTCCGACCGGAATGATGGCCGTCGAGCGTCGAAGCCAGCATGCGCGCGCAACGAATCGACCGCATCTATACGCAGACGCGCCGACGTCTCAACCCTTGTTGCCCATCTTTTTCTTCCCAAGCTGAAAAACATTAGCTTGAGGAGGATAGAGGAGTTTACAGGGCGTGTAGCGATTGCCGGCTGCCGGCGCACACGTGATCTGCATTGCGTCTAAACAGTCGGCGAAGTAACCTCAGCTCTCAGCTGTTCAGCAATCGATAATGATATAATCATATGTAACGCTGCATTATGCATT
>JALPQI010022397.1:0-24287 GCA_025490895.1 Thaumatotibia leucotreta
ACCCGACGCTGTACGCTGTACAAAATGTAAAAAAGTCCAAAATTTGGAAAATTAAAAAAAAACTACGACAGTATAAAAATCCGCCGATTTATGAACACCCTTGCCATTTTGCTTCATGTTATGGTGACACACGGTCTAAAAAACGCGTAAATCGAGAAAAAAGAAAATACAGTTGGGATATTTTTCATCTTTACCCAAGAAGCCGTAAAAGAGAGAGTGAATATTGTACTAAAAGCAAATACACCTTTACTCATTTACCTGCACTAGTTTTGTGCGATCCATACACTGTTGCCAAATTGTGCTTCTATATCCGAGCATTGGAATGCATTTAAGCGCTTCACGTCATTTCAAATCCAAAAGTGACGCCATCTTGCTACGTACGTTTCCACATAAGGCCGAGCCACACCAGATATGTGTGTAGCACGTACACATGTACGTGGCGCATGCGTTGTAGCGTATCATCATCAGCCTATGATAGTCCACTGCTGGACGTAGGCCTCTCCTATTAACTATGCGTATAGACGCATTAGGAGGTAAATGCCCATAATTTGTCAAATAATTGTCAGTGACATTTCAATCCCTTAGTCGACTCTTACGACACCCGCAGGAGGAGTTGGTGGAGGAAATGTATTATATCCATAAATCATAGAACAATATTAAAAAGGTGTTCTTTTTCCATCTAGAAATGGCTATTTAACTGTTAACAAAATCGTTTAAAACCAGACAATTTGGAAAAAAATATGACTATCTACGTATTTCTTTTACGTAGCAAATAATGACGAAAGGCGTCAAGTTAAATCTAACGTAATCATTACTTTGAAACTCATGGTATAGCTACTGTCCGTATAGGTGGGCTAGCGTAGCCACCAAGTGGATGCCGCAAAATAGACGCGGACGAGGCAGACCTGTGATGCCTCCCTGTCACACGTACGTGCGAAGTCACAAGTGCGAGAGAGATGCAATATTTCGTTCGTGGTTCGCCTATGGGTGCCTTTCTTAAGGTGCATTCAGACCAAACGAGCACTCGATCGAACGATCGAATTTTGTAGAGTGGGGGATACAATCACGACAGAATAGCGAATGCTCGTTTGGTCTGAATGCACTTTTAACAACTGGCTGAAGGAAGCACACACACGGGAGTCGTGGAGTTTGAAGAGAGGGGCCTTTGCCCAGCAGTGGGACATTGTGCAAAAGTTTGATTCTCTCTGAAATCAAGCCGAATCCAGGAAATTTTGTAATATGTATACAGGGTGTAAGTCTAATACGAGCGAAGCTCTTAACGGGTGTTAGTTTAAGACATAATAAAGTACATTCAAATAACTTTTACTTAAAATTAGAGCATCAAAATTTTCCAATCACAATAATTCGGCGCATAATGTAGAGCAACATACGCGAGTTAAACACTCGTTGACAGCTAAAAAGCAGGTGACATAACTGCCATATCAACAATAACAAATGTTCGTACCTACATTGCTGCTCCGATAATCTTAAAAAAAATCTGTGGGGTCATAATTAATATTAACTTTGAAAAAAACCTTGTAATCCATGATTACACTAATGAATCCCATGCCTGGTTTCATTGATCGCCCATATTAGATGTACACACTGTATTAAAGACTCTAAATATGGTCAGAAATACGCCATTAAAGTCTCTCGAAATGCTATAATAAAAATAGGTCAGGCTTAAAAAATTGTTTCCCGCCTATTCTAAAACTTTATATATACATTTCTTTGTAAAAGGTCACGTCGGTTTGTATCTAAAGATTGTCGCCAAATGTTTATCCGCGTTTTTTTAACAGCCATATGCGTCATAGCTTGTAAATACTTTAAATCACTCAATTGTTTTGTTTATACTTCTCAGAATTAGTAACGCGAAAATATTTTAATGTCCATAAAATTTAATAGGCTATTAAATTGTTAACCTCAAGGTCCCGAAGTCCCATATTCCTGTTTTGGAGCAAGGTCCTTCAAATATCAGACATGAAATAAGGTCACACAATAATATTTTTGTATCCTGAATCATTCAAAATTCAGCGGAATAATGTATGCGTTGTTTTGTTTTTCAGTGAAGTCAGGTCGAGGAAATAATGTAACATAATTATACCTATTATACCCAATACGTACGTGTACATTCATTACTTCATTACCTATGAAATCGGCGTTTTTAGTCGTAGACTTTAGTTGATCCCTAATTTTATTATGTGTCACCCTCCGTAGCCTAGTTGGTAGTAACCCTGCCTACAAAGCTGGAGGTTCCGGGTTGGAGTCCTGGAGAAGGCAATATTTGTGTGTTTATTTATCACAAAATATCTGTTCCTTTGTCATCGCTGTCTATGTAGGTATTTTAGTATCTATGTGTATCTTTCTATTATATATATCGTCGCTTGGTATGTACCAAGTGAGCTGTGAACTGCGCTTACCGTGGGATCAAGTCGATTTTTGTAAGTGTGCCAAGATATTTATTATTATTTATTTATTATTTATCTAAATATTAACTTAAATATAGTTTTTGTTTTGGACAGTGCACTGTGGCACTGTGTAATAAGAGTTTTTTCACACCAATAATTGTGTTTTTCCTCAAGTAATATTCAAAAATATAAGCTTTGAAAACAACTCTTTAGTACGGTCAAACTTTACATTAAACTCGCAAAGCATGCAGTATAGCTGCATTTTTGGTATGTTGTTTAGACACCATAGGGCACTATAAAACCACATTTTGCAAGCAAAAAAAAGTTGTGCTAGCTACGTAGTACGAGAAAAACTGCGAAATTTGCAATCATTTTTTAGTTTCTGATTTTTATTAAAAAAACCTTACGTTTTTTGACATTATATGCTATGAAGCGTTTAAAGATTAATAAATTTCCTACAAATTGAATTAATAAACATTACCGTAGGTCTTACAATTTCAGAGATTCGAGACTTCCAAAAGTACTCAATTTTGTAAACTAGGTTTATTTTGAGTTTTGCTAATGTATTTGGCTTAATATCGCCTCACGTAATTATGCTACGAAAAACATGCAATAATGACCTTATAGCGCACTTAATATTCTTTAAATAAAAACACGAAATTCAAAAGGCACGAGGCCTCCTATCTAAGTTTTTCATACAAATCACAAGTCGTATTGCAAAGCTGCAATTTTGGTATATTATATAGACCCTATAGGGATATACGAAAATGCATATTACAAGAAAAACAAAAAAATAATTTCGGCATAGGACGTCAAAAACTGAAAAATTTTTGGACGTCTTTTAGTTTTTGACTTTTAATTAAAAAACTATTATGTATTTGATACGAATTGCTACAAAACTTAGAAAGAATATTAAATTTGAAAAGAATTGAACTACCTTGCATTACCGTAAGTTATATAGATTTTGAGATACGACATTTCAAAAAGTGCCCTTCATTAAGTTGAGAAAAAAAATGCCTGTTTTGAAGCCTCATATACCTCCAACTATAAGACTACAGTAATTGTTATCGGTTCAGCTTGTCCCAAATTTAATGTAGTTATTATCTACAATTACTTTTTTTTCTTAGTGCGAACGTTTTGCCAATATTTAGTGAATAACTTTAACGTAACCTAAAATTTTGTGCTATAAGGGCACTTTTTGGAATGTCGTATCTCAATATACATAGAAGTTACGGTGATACAACGTAGCTTAAATCGTTTCAAATTTAATATTCTTTCTATGTTTTATAGCAAGTAGTATCAAAAAGATAACTGTTTTTTAGTTAAACGTTAAAAACTAAAAAAAGTCAGATTTTTTTTCCGTTTTTTACGTCCTATGCCGAAATTATTATTTTGTTTTTCTTGTAATATGCATTTTCGTATATCCCTATAGGTTCTATATATGTAATATACCAAAATTGCAGCTTTGCAACACGACTTACGATTTGTATGAAAAACTTAGATAGCGGGCCTTCTGCCTTTTGAATTTCGCGTTTTTATTTTCAATTTGAAAGTTTACTGACGTGATTTTACCCTTAAATTAAAGAATATTAAGTGCGCTATAAGGTCAATATTGCATGATTTTCGTAGCATAATTAGGTGAGGCGATATTAAGCTGAAAACGTTAGCAAAACACACAATTTTATCTAGTTTACAAAAAAGAGTACTATTTCAAGTCTCGAATCTCTGAAACTATAAGACCTACGGTAAAGCAAGTTAACTCAACTTGTTGGAAATTTATTAATCTTTAAACGTTTGATAACATGTAATATCAAAAGACGTAAGAGTTTCTTAATAAAAATCAGTAACCAAAAAATGACCGTAAATTTCGCAGTTTTTCACTTAATACGCAGCTAGCACAACTTTTTTTTGCTTGCGAAATGTGGTTTTATACTGTTCTATGGTGTCTAAACAACATACCAAAAATGCAGCGATACTACTTGATTTGCGAGTTTATGGTAAAATTATGTACGATTTGACCGTACTATTCTTATTACACAGAATTAGAGTGCACTGGGACATATTTTTGAACATTTTTGTAAACACCTTACTTATTTTGTCTTTGACTGTATGTCTCACCATTTTTCCGATAGTCTTAACGTAAAATGATGCACGGTTTGACCGTACTACTTGCCATATGCTGCCGCTTCATATGTTTGAAATAGGTATAAATGTATGATAGTATCAGTTTTATGAAAGAGAGATAAACAAAACACGCCTCAAGAGTGTGTAATATTATTGGGAAAATTGGGTTCATTTTTATGTTGACATCAAAAATAGGTATACACAAAATTCAATGTATGGAAAATAGACTTTCACAAAATTCTCCATACAAAACGCAAATTTCATATGTAATAACCTAATATATTATTTATTGTATTTAACCACCGTGTGTTTCTTAACCAAGAGCAATCTACTTAGCGTATAATTAATTGGTGCGAATCTTTGTCACCGCGAGATAGTTTTTCTACACAACCCTAAAATGTCCCCCAAAAAATGATTTTTATAAAATCCCATGGCCAAAAAAACACCTTTATATCATCATACGCCTAGTTTTTAATGCTTATGTTATGAGTCTTATGACGTAGGACCAAAACTTCAAGTCAAGGGTGAATAGGCACCTTCTGGGCAAACTCACTCCATCTTAGGCCACGTCTCTGCCCTTGGCTAGTCTGTGGCCATGAGTAAGCCTATTTCAAATAAAAAAAAAAGATGGAGGGCTGACTGTTTGAAATCCCATGATATGGTTATCAAATGAAAGGGTTTAATATCAGGAAAACGCAAAAAGCGTGGTTCCGTTTTTTAAACTGTTATAATTATTTGAATATTGTTATTCTTCATTCTTTATTATCAACAACCATGTAAAAAACAGCTTACGCCAAGACATTAAATGTGGAATTATATATGTATAAGCTAACATAATTCTAGTAGTGATAACATTTTATGTCAAAATAATGAAAAGGAAAAATTATAGGGTACAGTAGCAGGTATTAAGGTAATGGTTAATTTTTCGTCTAAGTTGTGTCCATCTATCAGAAAAAATGTGGGCTATTTGAATCATAGCTAAAAAGTTATTAATTAGTTCTATAGTTATAATGATGCAGGGCGATTCCTGAGACATCATGCGATCAATGAAATAATACGTCGCAGCAAGATCTCGGCAAACACGCCCTGCATAAGTCACACAGATGGCGAGCGACCAGATGGTCTGACGCTGATTCCATGGTCCAAAGGCCGCTGTTTGCTTTGCGATCAAGTTGCATTCCATGTGTACGTTTGCCGCTACACACATCACACCAGCAGGACAGCAGGCGCGGCCGCAGAAAACGCTGCCAGAAATAAGCACGGCAAGTACGCCAACTTGGAACCAGCGTACGACTTCATTCCGGTCGCCGTGGAAACGTCTGGGCCGTGGTGCAGAGGGGCCAAAAAAGGTCAGGTTATTTCGTCAAGTCTCTTCCCATTTTTTGATTGCCATTCAAAAGGTGTGGTAATATTAAAACACATTGTGGTATCATTGTAATCAAAAAGAAGTTTTATGACGAGTTACGTCGAAAAACTTATTTCGAAAAAAGGTTGATTATCTCTGAAACCAAGCCGAATCTGGGAAATTTTATATGACATTAAAGACTCTAAATATGGTCAGGAATTGAACATTAAAATCTTTTGGAATGCTCCTCGCGAGCATCCTGTATGTGCCCCATACCTACTTAAACAAATGTGTTTATTTCTTTATTGTCCATCTTCTGGCTTTCTTATCTCATGACACAGTGATTCCAGAGGAAACATGCGTACATCTTTTTTGTAGAGAATTTGATGTAGATTGATAGATGATGTACTATAACGTTTTTTGCTATAAGCCACAGTTTACGAGTTAATTACGAAAAATTAAAAATAAGGACCTTTACACCGCTCTCTCCCCGTTAGCTCCACCCCTAACCACCAGTACTTTTAGTATGTGGTTTAAAACACCATTCCCTACAACTATGCCAAAATTCGCTTATACACGAGTTATTTCCCCCGATAGGTAACTTTTGGTCTTCGTTAGGTGGGCTATTAGTTGAAAACAAGTGTCGATTCAAGTGCTGGAAAAATAATGATGACCCAAAGAGTCGATTTCGTATCAAAATCGTGGTGTGAACCTAAAATTTTGTCCAGTACTGTACAAAAAGTGCTTTACGGTGTAGGAAAACATCGTGAGGGAACCTGCATAGGTACTCTGCGAAGAAATTCAAGGATGTGTGAGAAGTTCCCAACAAGTATTGGGCCGGTGTTGCTGAGAATGGCCAGAATATAATATCAAAAATAACATATGATTCGCAGATCAGAGAAATGTCCCTAATAATACAATCACAATAGCAATTGTGGCCAACCAAAATTGCTATACGTGTTGTAGCATGCGCATACAATTTAAAATAGAAATGTCTTAAGGTGGATTCGACCCTATCCCTGCCGCTTATCTGCTAAAAGATGGCGCTACAATTGCACAAACACCATATTTTCGTCATTTTCTGCTAAACCGAAGATCAGAGTTAAGATGTTTTGAGATACGCGCAAGGAGCAAAAAATCTAATGTACAAATTGATAGCAACCTGCACAAAATACTGTTCTTCTAAATCGCAATAATGCAAAAACTAGAAAATTATGTAATTTTACCCTGTAACGCACACTACTACACCTCCCGTCAGTACCCAATGTCAGTTGTACAATCATTACTCATCAATAAACTAGATGGCGCCAGTTAAAAGAACAGCTTTTCTAAATGGTCTAAGTTCTAACTAGAGGGCGCCAATTAGGAAATGACTTTATATTGTATTGTATATTTGTGAAGCAAAACCAACTGCTGGTTTGGTATTAAAATCCCTACTTTTAACTGTACAGATATAACAACAGCTGTAGTAAAGAAGTTATTCCCGTACTCTTCGGGTAATACCTATCCGTCGCCGTTATGTACAACTCTTTAGAGTATTATATTTTTTGGTACAGCTACTTACTGGTAAATAAAATAGTTATCAAGAAAGTTACTTATGTCCCAAAACACTAGTATTTACCGCAGCGGGTCTCTATTCGCTAGGAACAATGTGGCAATATAATTACGAGTATAGATTGACCTAAGAAATTCATAGTATTATACTTGATCAACGGCACTAGCACATATCGTGCATGACAGGAACCTTGTCGCGGCTACCCGTCCCTTTTTGATTACATTGATTCAAAAGAGATGAGAAGTTGCGAGCAGGTCACAAATTGCTGCCAATATTGTTGTACAAGATGTGCTAGGGCCTCAAGTGTAATAAGTAATAAAATGTGTAGGTATTTTGGGTAGTTCTATGGAGTTAGAAGATTGAAGAAATATATTCATTAGACACGTAGTAGTAGACCAAATTGAATGATCTGATGGACATTTGCCGACTTGCTTTATTACCAACTACGATACTGATGATGTACTAGTGGTTTATCGGACATTTAGATTTTAGACCTTGTTGGAGTATCATTTATATTACTAAATGTTAGCCTACATACCTACTATGTTAGTCTCCAACTAACATTTTACATTACATAATATGTAAGGATAGTGTTATCCTGTCTAAGTTTACCTACATTTTCGCCTACCATCCCATAAGATGCTAATTAGATTGTCCGATATCAATTAAAAGTAGGTTAGGTACGAGTACTTACTTAAATACAAACGCAACGAAGATTTTCCAGACACAGGCGAACAGCTGGACGCTCAATTTTCGGATGCTTTATACCATATAAACAAGGTGCTGTATTTCCGTTGTCAGAGAGGTTTCAGGAGTATTAGGATGCAGTGTAGTTAGACCCCCTAGAGTTTAGTTCATGTTTCAGAAGTACCTACTACCTAGGCATGTTACAGTAGCTAATACCTACTATTTTACGCGGTTTCAACATTTTTCATCACATTTGCTTTCTAAGCGCGCCATTGCTTGTGCATATTGCAGTGGGAGTAATAGAAAAGTGAAATTCCTTAGGGAATACCAATATTTCGTCTCATAACATATTCTTTGTCTGCAAGTGTTATAAAAAACATTGTATGCATCACAATCGGTAAGAGGCATACCTACTAACTCGAGTCATCAAAAGCCCTCCGCCTACGGCGTCGGGCTTCTAACACTCTCGTTAGTGATACTGTACTTACCTCCCTAGATGCACAATGTACTATTATCGACCGCTCTGAAACATTTAAAAACCTTCTAGAGGGACTCTGTATTCCAACCTCACGGGAATGTAGGTATTTGTTTCTTGGCCACCTATTTAGTATAGCCGACGGCAATGGTCAAATGGTTGATAGTGGCTGTTTTCCTAGCTGTAGATGTTTGTCTGATAGCATTGCAACAGAATGTATTATTATAAATTTTTGAAGGTAGGTAGGTACTTCTTGAACCTAGTAGGTATCTACAAAACGTACTAGAGAGGGAAAGGATACTTTCAGGCACTGTGTGCTTACCATAAGCTGCCGCTGCGTTTTTAACGCGGACTTACTTTCCATCCCGGCCGTAATCGCGTCTTGGGGCGAGCCACCCGTATAGAAAGCACCTATGTAAGTCCGCGTTAATAACGCAGGGGCAGCTCATGGTATGGCTACTGGTTCCACAGGAGGCGAGTAAGGGATGATTTGTCGACTTTTTTCTCGCTCACTAAACAAAGAGTAGATATAGATCCTATGTCAGTAAAATTAACAAATATACCTATATATATATGTAGATGATCGTTGGCTGTTCACACTGCCGCTTCCTCAGTGAGGGTTTTTAATATTTTTTTCTGACACTGGGGCGGTGATATGGCGTAAGGACCAACAAACTGTCAAAATAAATACGCGAATTGAATTTTCTATATATTTTGTGGTTTATTTATTCTTAAAACCATTACATAAGGAATAATGTTTTCTAAAATAAATAAACGTTTCCGAGTCAATTCCCATGAAATGCCTTTAGTACTTACCGTTTGGTATTCGGATTTGATAGCTGGCTGCCAAATGGGAATTATAGTTTCCCGTCTGGTAGGATGAAATGGGACTAACTTTCCCATCTCGTATCTGGATTTGGTACAAACCTGATTACAAACCGGTAATGATAAGTCCCGATTTAAAGCCAGTTACCTATTGGGATTTTAATCCCATTTCGAAGCTGGTTTGGTAGCCAATCTACTAAAGGATGAAATGAACAAAGTTCTAGTAATTTTGTTTAGTGTCAGTCATTTTGAGTTCCTGTTTTAGGGCCCAATCTTCAGTTCGGCGACCGTTTTCTAGTCGTCATACATTTATGAAATTAATAAACTCCAAATGTAACGATCCAAATGTAATTATAACGATAATGGCGAGACATTTCGAAATTATACTTCAAATAGTCTGGTCCCGCCATTAAAACGGTATAATGGCGGAACCAGGTCCTGAATTCTGTCCATATTCTGTCGATTCATATTGCATTATTTAGTACTTACTGAATTTGTACTATTTGGTACCTGTTGTAAAAAAAATTGTACTTCTTTCATTCCAAAATTATATTTGAAATAGTCTGGTTCCACCAGATCATTTGAAGCAGACTATTTGAAATATAATTTTAAAATGGAAGAGGTAATAATTTTTTTACAAGAGGTATCAATACCAAATAGTACTAATTCAGTACTAAATAATGCAATATGAATCGACAGAATATGGACAGAATTCAGGACCTGGTCCCACCATTATAACGTTATAATGGCGAGACCAGACTGTTTGAAGTATAGTTTTGAAATGGAAGAGGTACTAATTTTTTTACAACAGGTACCAAAAAGTACAAATTCAGTACTAAATAAATAATGCAATATGAATCGATCGAATTCAGGATTTGGTTCCGCCATTATAACGTTATAATGGCGGGACCAGACTGATTGAATATAACTTTGAAATAGAAGAGGTACAATTTTTTTTACAACAGGTACTAAATAGTACAAATTCAGTACTAAATAATGCAATATGAATCGATCGAATTCAGGATCCGGTCCCGCCATTATAACGGTTACCTCCAAATACAATTAGAATTTCGATATTTTATGTTCAGTGCCTATGAATCTGACAGCTGTTTGGACCACACGCCTATATAGCGTTGCCTGCAAAAGATCGAAAACCCTAACTTACTGGCCAACGATACAGTAAATATAATAAACAGTAGCCGTACCATGACTTTACAAGTATCGGTAACATTAGGTTTTATTAAATACGTTGAGCAGGCCATCGCGCTCGCTCCTATTTGTAAGCGCGAGCACGATAGAATGCACGTAGCACGCATCGAGTAAAACCTTACGTAATTACGTATCCTTTACTTTCCAGCTCATGGCACGGCTACAGTACCTACCTACTCTTCTGTACTCTTCTGCTGAGAACTAATATTCGCAAAATTTAAATATTGGTGGCCTAAATATATGCATAGCTTAAACATAGGTTTCAATCTGTTGAGTATCGAAAGTTCATCGCCTCGTCTGTTCTTGTATCAACGTCTGTGCTATGTACAAATTGTTTTATATCCATGTAGGAATACTTCAGTAAATAGATGACGAATAGTACCTAATACCAAAGTTTGGGGCTACTATTAACGATGTAATCGAGATAATGGGTTGCCGAATGGTTGACACATACATATTATAGTTTTTATACAGGGTGTGGCCTGTAACAGGAGCAAAAAATCAAATGGAAGACTCCTCTGACTGCCTCTAGTTATTCGCAAAAGGTCCCAGTGTTTTAAAGTTATTCATTAAGGAGAAACAGTATGTTAAAGTTACGACATATGAGTGATGTATCTAGGTATCACAACATTGTACCTTATTAATGATTAAACATATTGGTAGTTCAGTGGACATAAAACTAAATGAGCTAAAAAGTTTTTTTGAACTCATGGTTTTTTAACTGGTATAGCAAAAAAAATTTTTTTTTTGTGTTACACCGATTTAACTTTTGTGGTATAAGTCGACTGCAGTAAAAGTACACACAGCGTCAGAGAAACGTATCCAGACAAGAACTTAAAGATTATCGCACGTCACGTGACGCGCTTGTCCGCTAGTAGCTTCCCTTCTCCCCCCGCCTTCCTCGCCGGTACCCATCTTTTTCCATGCGCAAGCACCGAACAATTTTAATATTTATTTGCACATCTTTCAATAATAAATTTCACATAATATACAAAAATACACTACAAAGTCTCATTATTACCCTTTGTAATAATTACACAATATTTTATAACTTAGCTGGGGATCGATCCTGGGTTGTCAGTGCCAATATGTTTAGTCCACATATCTTGCCCCTGAGCTATCTCAGCGGTTATGAGATAGGTTGAAATTATCCATCAATATGTGCAACTAATATTCAGCCGTGTAATACGGAAAATAATCTGTAATTAAAATGTCAGATACGTCTTTTTGTCTTCATGGAAGTATACTATTCCTTCTGGCAATCAAAGAGAAAAATGTCGTATGTGGATTTCCACATACGACACATCACAAGCGTGTTTTTTTCGTGTGGGCACTTCTGTATCGGTATCTTTATCTACCTTGCATACTCAACATTATAGGTATCCTGTTTCTGTTATTGCGGTGCACCCTCATTAGTGATTATCACAAAACAATCTTATTACCTGTGGAATAGGAGTGGTAATACTGGTAATAAAATTATTTGGTTTTAATAAATAGAAGCTTGTTTGTGGGTAATTTAGAAATGTAACTTCGGTTTGTTCATTTTGTGCAAGCAAGTTACTACAGCGTATACTTCATTTACTGCCCCTTAATACCTAACCGCATTTTTATACTGTCAAAAAATGGTTCGACTGACGAATTTTCTGAAAACTAAAATAATAGTTCTCTGGGAACAGGGCCATAGTGTTACAGAAATAGCTCAGGATCTGAATACAACGGTAAGTGACAAGTCATTTAGGTTTAAGTTGGTATTGTGACTCATTAACTAACTTGATTTGATCTTCGATATTATATTAACATATGATTTATTACTTTAATCAACAGAGAAAAACAGTTCGTAAGTGGATAAGGAGATACGAGGAAACAGGTGACGTTAAGTGTGATCGCCAAGGTCCGCAGCCTGTAGTTTACACGGATGAGTCTGAACGGCATCGCAACATAGTGCAACGACACACAGATGATCCATTTACGTCTACTCGTTCGAGTGCCGAACACTTCGGAGTTTCGATAAGCACTGTTCGAAAACATTTACATGCTGCGAATATTCACAATTACAAGCCAGCCAAAAAAATTCCTCTTACTGACGCTCATCGGACAGCTAGAAGAAACTTCGCTGAACGTTATCGAGACTTCGATTGGGAAAACGAAATCGTAATTTTCACGGATGAGAAATGCTTTAAATCGGATAAGGACGGCCGTAAAATATTGTGGAGAAGGAGAGGAGAGCGATACAATCCCAAAAACCTCATTGATGTGAGAACTAGTGGAAGGATGACTTTGGGTAAGCAAACCTCACATAAATGATTAAGTACTGCGGCCTACATATGCATGCACCGATACAATAATAATAATAAAACCCACAATTTTAAACATCTGTCGCCTTACTAGAAAATTCCTTACATACTCAACCATATCTGAGAATACTATTTTATAAATAACACTTGGCTATGGCCCGTATCATAAAGTATCTACCATAGTCAAAGGAGAAAACAAAAGATAAAAACCAAAATAATAATAAAGGTAAATAAATAAATATTACAGGACATTTTTTGCACACATTCATGACGAAAATTCGAAACCTAATTAGATTCCAGAAAAACTAACCTCGATTTCTCCCTTACTCTTTAGTAAACGATTTAAATAGGTAAATTCAATTACTTTTCTGTATCATAATAATAACAGTAGCAATAAATAAATAGTTAGCTTTATATGTTTTTTTATAAACACACAGATTCACAAAATTAAGGCTGTAAGTGAGGTTATTTTTTTTGACGTTTTTTCGAGTTTAAAGCGGTAGTAATTTTACTTAAAAAGTAAATCGATAATTTTAGCCAATTTGGTTTATAATATGCAGTTTCTTTATTACAAAACCACATCGATAAAAGATTCTATTTATTTGTAAATAATACAAAAATTGCATAAAAAAATCGGAGTAGGTATTTATACTTAAAATTGTTTACATAACTTCAAGCAGGTTCGATTCCCGGTTCTGTATGAAACCGTACTGACCGTTTTGGATTGAACGTTCTATAACGAGTCACTCTGTTATAGTAGGGCGGATAGTTTTTTCTAAACTTTGGAAATCCTTTAACGATTCAACTGATGTAAAAAATATGAAAAAAAAAACAAATAAATACTGCGAAGTGCCTCCAGAATCTATAATATATAAAAATAATTGAACGAAAAAAAAACTTTTATTTTCTTAAATATTGATAGAAAATTTATAAAAAAAATACTTTAAAAATATACATGTTCAAATACATAACTTAATTACTACTCAAAAAAATAACACAAGTTATAATTGAAAACAGGCCTTATTTAATGAAATACTAATAAAAGTAAATTATAACAATATACAAAATAATGTAAAAAAATAATATAATACTGAAATGGTTAAGTTCCAAAACAACTTTATTTAACTTTACCAGGTTCAGAAAATCGACATTTGGGTTTAGTTAAAGTTTTCCGGTTTTCGAGATATTCGCACTTTTCGTAATTTTAAGTAATGGTTTTGGTCGCGAAAAGTGCGAATTTCTCGAAAACCAGAAGACTTTTAGTGGTGTTCTATCCTTTACGTTTACGGTTTTATAAATATCGGTTTTAGTTAACTCAGTGGTTTACAAAATATGTATTTAGGTAAAAAAAATCTTAAGTAATAGATGTTAAAAACATAGTTCTAGGGTTCTATATTTATTTTCAGGCTATTGGGGTTGGATGTCTTCCATGGGTCCAGGAGAGTTGGTGGAAGTAGGAAGCCGTATGAATGGTCAACGCTACTTAGAGGTGCTAAGAGACGTCATGCTGCCGACTGTTCGCGTGGCATATCCTGAAGGCCAAATTTATCTTGTCCACGACAATAGTTCGGTGCATCGTTCACAAGTTGTCCAAGAATGGCTGTCATCGCAGGATGACATCACTGTATTTGTGTGGCCGTCTAAAAGTCCTGATCTGAATCCGATAGAAAATCTTTGGGGTCAAATGATTCTCAATTGGGACCCCAGTGAAATTCGGTCAAAAAAAAATTTAAACGAAGAGGTCTACAGAACATGGGAGCTCATGCGTAATAGTGACATATGCGCTAACATGGTCGCGGGTATGGCAGGTCGGCTGCGACAAGTATCTGATAACGATGGTTATCCTTTGCGCTATTAAGTATCAGTTAATCATTTGACCTCACGGGTTTTCTATTTAATGTATTCAACTTCTATGTAAATAAATTAAGAAGAATTATAAACCGTTATCCTACTTAATATTTAAATTATAAAGTTAGGAACGTATAGCAGACACTCACATAATAAGTGTCGTTTTTTGCTCGACATGTTAATTTAATTTCACAGTTTAAAAAAGTAAGGTTGGAATTTCATATTATGCAGAAAATTCCATGGGCCTGACATATAACAAGTATTAATTAGGTATACGTTATTATAAGTGTTATCATAACACAAACAGTTTCTTTAATATTCCATAGTATTAAAAAGACCATACCTAAATTTATTGTCCGTATCTATCTATTAACACTCCTGACAATTATGAATTATGGCTTATTTCAACCTTTTTTCAGTGTTGATTAGGTTTTTTAAGGACTAGGTTTTCTAAGGTCTATAACTGTGTTTAATATGAGAGCATGTAAATTGTTAACTTGTAGTTAACATGTTTCTTCTCTCATATGGAAAGCAGTTTAAAACGTTAGTTACAGTAATGTAATAAATAACAAAATAATGCTTTTCTTGCCTAGAAATGTTGCTCTCATTACACGAGAATTTGTATGATATGTCTATATACCTCAATAGATTATGGAAATAAATTAAATGTTTGATATTCCAAATCTTAAAAAATGCCAATCGCTAACGCACATTCGTAAGCGAAATGGAAGTATATTTGTCGAACTGACAAATAAGTGCGGCAAGTAAAAAAGTAATTTTAGTATTATTTATTATTCTTTAAGTGCATGCTAGAGTTTCAAGTAAATAAATGACAATATTATTAAATGACTGTTGTTTTTAATTACGTCAAGTATTGTATATCAATTATGAAAAAAAGTATTATTTAATAATTAAAGTAAATTTAATTTATTTTATAAATAATAGTATAATATGTCATACATAAATTATGGTCATTAAAAGTTTTATAGAAAAAAAAAGCAAATCCCGCCACCAGGTCTCGAACCCACGACCTTTTATATGAGAGTCAAGAGCTTAAACAACTTGACCAATCATGATTTCACTGTTCTTGTTGAAATTTGTGTATGCTTGTAGGAAGGTAATCGAGCTGGATACTTTTCTGTGATGCGATGTGTACATAAGAAACGGGAAAAAAATTGTTTTTTTTTTGAAAAAAAAATTTTTTTTTAAGTTTTAACTATTAAATTATGACTATTTATTGGGTTATTAGTGTACCGTTTCATTTTTTGCTCCTATTACAGGCCACACCCTGTATACATAATATATTCTTGCTCTATATTCTATACTCGGTTTGGTTAGATATTTAAAAAAAGGTAAACAATCTTGCAGTATCTTTTTATTGAAAACTACAAGTAGAAAATAAGTTTTACCAAATATACGTAATATAACAAAGGAATACAGTGATTTACATTGTTTTGATTCATTAAGTACCTAGTTTGGATTTTTAAATACATTTTTCAATAAAAAGATAGTGCAAGATTTTTTACCTTTTTAAAATACCTAACCAAACAGAGTACAAGTGAGACAATTTTTACATTTTGTTTACAAGTGTGATGTTTGCGCCGGTAACCAATTACAATTATGGTCTCGTTTATACACTTTTCGACCCAGCGAATATTCGAGCCGGTAGCAGTCGAGCCAACGTATATTTGTGACCGAGATTATGGGATGACAATCTCGGTCACAAATATACGTCGATTGTCCAATCGAAACATTAATTTTGATTTTAGGATACATTATTTCTATGATTTTCGACACAGCGAATATTCGATCCATAATAGCCACTCAATAGCTTTTGGTAACTGTGGTTACCAGCTGTCACTCTTATTTTACATAGGAATAAAAGTAGCAGTTGAGCCAACGGACTTTAAGATACTCCTATAGTGCGTACGTATCTCAGTTCCGATTCAATAGTGACATACGAGGTTACTAAGAGTGGTGACAGTTTTCATAAGAACTCGTACCTGAACTTCACTCCACAGAATGTGATATTTTTCTGCGCGAGTGCAAGACTGAATTTTCATAGTAGAGGAGAGTGGGGTACAGTGGATCCCTTTTTTTTTACAAATGTTGTAGTGGTGTTATTTTTATTTGTAATTTTCTAGATACCTTATTGTCCCACCTATTCCTTAGAGGACACATTTTCCAGCACAAGTATATAATTTACATATAGCTTTAAAATCATTTTCATTATAAAAAAGTGAACTAAAGTTACCTCTTCAATCAAAAATCATAGAACAGTTCCTAGTTTGAGGTAAAAAAACCAAGAACAAGACTTTTCAGGTATAATTGAAAGTATCTTCCGTTATTTAGTTACTCCAATATTAGTATCACACAGATGAGCAAATTCGTGAAAAAAGAATACCGGATTATTAAAGCGATAAATAAAGCTAATGCAAAATATTCACAGTGCACCTTTATTCACTGTACCCCACTCTCCCCTATTTTTCTGCACAGTCTGGTTGGTACTGTATGCAGATATTTTCTCGCATAATGCATTCGCATAACATAGTTTGATGTTGGTGTTGAAATGTAGACCTCTTTAACTCTTGTCGGTTTCGATCACCGACACTCATGTAGAAAATGCTCACTTTCATCACTTGTATTCAGTAACAATATTTATTCGGCAAAACACAGCTCATAATAATGTCGAAAATTAAATAGTATATAAACATTATACTTAATTACAAATATATGAATGTTTCTTGTCACCAAGTTCAATACCATTTTCTTGAAACGTGTTCCGTTACATTTTCATTAGGTTCTTTCCGCTGAAGTATCTTCCCAATCTTCAACTGTATTTCAATATTCAACTGAAAAAATATGATTGTATAAATATAAGTATGGTTGTGAGATTAACAAGCCAAAGAAAAAGGCAAGTGTCATGATTTGGCAAGTAACGATTAAGTTAGCGTTTACTCGATACGTAAAGTAGGCGCTCGGCGCTTGATTCATGATGTACTGGAGCATCATGTGAGCGTGATAAAATGCTTTATGTATAGAGTAAACTCTAACGCTGAACAAAGTGTGCCCCGCCTGGAAAATGCCAGTGTTATGACCAGCCAGGTCAACAGATTTGACCCCGTGTGACTTTTTTTGTGGGGTGAGGTGAAACGGCGAGTATACGTTGAAGAGGCCCAAGTCCAATAATAAGAGCATTTTGATGAACTTAAAAGTGAAAACTTGTGATGGGAAATATCGAAGGAAACATTCATGTAAATTAATTAATAAGCATGAGAAATGGACTCCATTAATTAGGTATGTTTTTTTGATTCCAATCGTTGTACATAATAGTAGTTTATGCAACTGTACGTAATGCCTGATTACGTATAGTTGCATACACTACTTTATCTACACACATATCATAAGTGCTCTAAGATGCGTTCAGAAACAGAGCCTTCTCATACTTGGCTCTCGACTTTTGCGGCAACAGGTTGTTAGTTGCTGTCATAGCTGCATTGAGTATGTCCAGCGGAGTGCTCATATCGTTATCCAAGTCACTGCCACTCATTATCAAATAATTATCAATATTATCACAAAGTATTTACAACTTTTCACAATTTTTCACTTGTAAGGCAATAAACAAAAGGCAGGAATGGCACCGATTTGAATTTCTGTATTTTTTTTAAATCATAGACTACCGAATGATGTCCCTATTCTTGTCACTCGATATGAAAATATCGTCCGATTGTTACTAAAAAATATACTGAATTAACTTATTGTGTTGATGACTGGCTGAATATTTATAGATACCAGAATAGGCACCCGACTTGAATCTGACAGCTGTTCCAAATTTAAAACTGATAACCTCCGGAAAAATCGTATATAATGTTAACTTTATGTATGTGCCAAGTTCTGATGGTGGGTAATGCTGGTCATTGTCTATTGTTTCTGGACGCATTTTAGAGCACTTAACGATATTTGTGTAGATAAAGTTGATTTAAAATTTTGAAATACGCCTCAATAAAGAAAGTTTCTGTGCTACTTTGTAATTTTATCACGTTTCCCCGACATAATTTAAAACATTCGACAAATTTAACACACAGAAAAATTCTTTATTTTGACGGTCCTAAGCCCGTGCAAGTAAGACGGAGGATTTGGGATCTAGTAAGATATTTTTGCCAAGTCATAATGATAAGTTGATACCCGATGCACATTACCGCCGCCGCTTTTCCAACCCGCCATGCCGCGTGCGATGACGTTTTAAATAAATAGTTGCCAGTTCGTGTGTTTCGCTAGTTATGCACATTGATAATGCGCAATGCGTCCAAATTTCCTGTTAGGTTTGCGGATAAGTTAAAACATTGGTATTTCAGTTTTTTTGTACCTACTAACAAAAAATGCTAGTATTCTGTAACTTGGACTACTATTACGTATGTTGATTTTTTGTACTGGTGAAAAAGTAACCCATGTATATATACATATATATATACACATATATATATACACATATATATATGTGGTCATATGTATATGTGGTCTGTCAAAAAAATACCTATTACTGGAAAATAAACCTTGAAAATAAAATTCAAATTTCAATTACATTGGTGACAGACGTCCTTTCAGGACGCCTACACAGATCAGGGGATAAGGTTTAAATTTATCAACATTATTTATTTCTCATTTCTAATACCTACCCTCCATACTTAACTTTAGTGGGTATACCTGCTTAGCCAATTTTGCTATTTGGTATTGTCGCTTATTGGAAAGGATGTCGATTAATTTAACCATACCGATAACTCTTTTCACAAAATAATTATTGCACAGTGATTTAAAAATGCCACGAAGAAAAAAAACCTGTGACGAAATGGAGCTGTGGAAAAATATTATCCTGAATTACATGCCAAATTATACAATTATGTCACAGGGTGGATACGGCATACAAAAACTAAATCTGACATTTGTCTGTGCCTATGTGTGCGTACGGGTATGTTTGTATACGCGCAACTCGCACAATCACGCAACAGGGCTGCCTCAGATATGGCAGATTAACTAGTTGGTACTTAAGTAACAAATGAATATATACTTTAACCTGTACAATACACATTTACTAATTTCTAAGTTAGTTTATAAATAACAGACTCACTTTCACCACAGAATAAGTAATTATAGCACATCTCCAACTCTAACGGAACAGAACAACGCAACCCAAGGAAACTATTGTTTTTCTCACGTCCAAGAAATATCACTTTTTTAACACCATTTTATCATTGTTACACGTGTCATCTACATAATAGTTAAATATTGTGATAAACATTTTCATGTTAGTTTTAACATCTGCTTCGATAATATTGATGATGATTTTAACCAGCTTCGAGTTCCCTCGCACTTCCTCCAACTTCATCATCAGGCCTATCTTGTGGTATTTGACCCAACTGCTAATCCTAAAAAGCCAACATAGCATATCATTATCTGAAACCAACTCCGAGTTCCCTCGAACTTCCTTCAAGTTCATCACCAGACCCATCTTGTGGTATTTGACCCAAATGCTAATCCTCAAAAGCCAACACAACATATCATTATCCTTAACCAACTCCAAGTTCCCTCGCACTTACTCCAAATTCATCATCAGGCCTATATTGTGATATTTGACACATGCTCACCAAGAGGATCCTAAAAAGCCAACAGAACATATCATTATCTCAAACCAACTCCGAGTTCCCTCGCACTTACTCGAAGTTCATCATCAGGCCTATCTTGTGGTATTTGACCTAACTGCTAATCCTAAAAAGCCAACATAGCATATTATTATCTGAAGCCAAGCCAAGCTCAAGCCAATTCATCATCAAGTCCATCTTGTGGTACTGGACCTAACTGCTCACCAAGAGGATACTAAAAAGCCAATACAACGTACAACTATCTCAAGACCTCTCCGAGTTCCCTCGCATTTCCTCCAAGTTCATCATCAGGCCTATCTTGTGGTATTTGACCTAACTGCTCATCCTATAAAGTCATCGTAGGATATCATTGTCTCAAACCTACTCCGAGTTCCCTCGAACTTCGTCAAATTTCATCATCAGGCCTATCTTATGACACGGAACCCAACTGCATACCAAGATAATACTAAAAAGCCAGCATAACATTTATCGATGTCAAATCAACTCCGAGTGCCCTCTTTGGTATATGACATTTAATATTTATAATTTATATAGTATTAAGTAGTGTGACTACTGGAGAAAAATAAAAAGTACAAATCAAAATATTTAGTTAATAAATAATTTGATTTGTGTTTTCACAATAATATATGTTAAATATTATTCTAACAATAAGTTTAGTGTCTCCCTGGCACAATTATTTGGAGTTTTCAAGAGATTTTTATCTATTTCTATATTGCATAAACAACCGCTTTTGATGACAAGGTCACATACCTAAAGACACCACATACCATAAGGTGAAAGTGCAAATAAAACATCATTTTACGTGTCCTCTATAGATACTTACCGTAAAATTTATTTTTTTTCATCGTTCTGTCGGTGGTATAAAAATATACATGTACATGCCACATTTAAGCTTTCTAGTTGATACTAAAGGTGCATGCAGACCAAAAGAGCATTCGCTGTTCTATCCCCCACTCTACGAAATCAACGAATCTCGTTTCGTGTAACGATCGAATTTCGTAGAGTTGGGGGTTAGAATAGCGAATGCTCTTTTGGCCTGCATGCACCTTAACGATCGCCGAGCTTAGCCACGGACGGACAAATAGACACACATACTGGAATATAAGGGACTGTGGGTTGAACTCTAGAGTGTAGCAGTGAATTACTGCTGACTTGCTGAGGTCGCAGTTGTATCCTAACCTAAACCACTTTGTCATAACAGTCAATTGCTGATAAGGTCGCAATTGTAACCTAACCTAACGTACTTACATTGATATAGTAGTGACTTACTAATAAGGTGGCAGTTCTAACCTAAGGCACTGGTCTCACCGCGAGCTATCGGTTAAAAAACACGAACAAAAGATACGCACTCCCGTGTAAATAAAAGATACACTCTCTTTTTAACCGACTTCAAAAAGGAGGAGGTTTACAATTCGTCGAAATCTTTTTTTTTTTTAATGTATGTTCCCCGATTACTCAAAGACGCGTGGACCGATTTGAAAAATTCTTTTTTCGTTTGAATGGGTATACCTTCTAGTTGGTCGCATTGTCACCGAATCCAGATCTGATGATGGGATCCTGGAGAAATCGAGGGAACTCTTCAAATGTTGTAGGCACACATGACATTTTTCATTTATTTTCGAAGACTAATCAAATATTTGCGTCTAGTCATGAACGTTTTACGTTGGTGATCTGATGATGGAAGGTACAACTCCTTAGCAATTAGGAGTTGGGGGATAATTCTTTAAGTATAACATATTTCGTGTATTTTGAAAGGTATTTGAGTATTTGCCTTTAGGTGGTCATCCTTTCATGTTGGTGAGCTGACGATGAAAGGTACAACTCCTTAGAGAGTAGGAGTTGGGAGACAATTCCTTAAATATAACATATTTCATGTATTTTGGAAGCTATTCGAGTATTTGCGTTTAGGTGGTCATCCTTTCATGTCGGTGAGCTGATGATGAAAGGTACAACTCCTTAGAAATTAGGAGTTGGGGGATAATTCTTTAAATATAACACAGTTCATGTATTTTGGAAGCTATTTGAGTATTTACATTTAGGTGGTCATAGTCTCATGTTGGTGAGCTGATGACGAAAGGTATAACTCCTTAACTATTAGGAGTTGGAGGATAATTCTTTGAATATATCTATTTAAGTGTTTGCTTAGTAGTTATGACATGTTGGTTAGCGGTAAGTGATTCTTTAAATAATATAGGCATGCTAAGGCTGTTACCTATAATCTTTGAAATTATTCATACTTGCTGATGATACAATGTATATCTCCTTGATAAAGGGATAATTCTTTGAATATAACAACTGTCATACATTTTCGAGATCTATTTAAGTGTTTGCTTAGTAGTTATGACATGTTGGTTAGCGGTAAGTGATTCTTTAAATAATATAGGCATGCTAAGGCTGTTACCTATAATCTTTGAAATTATTCATACTTGCTGATGATACAATGTATATCTCCTTCATAATGGGATAATTCTTTGAATATTTAAGGTATCCAGTTCAGGTTTTCTGGCCTATTACAGTGCAGTACATTCTAATTATAAGTATTTAGAGCATACTAAATAACGATTTTACACTACTAAAAAGCAAAAAATTGGCTTGGCACCGACTTCTAAGAAATCTGTAGGGTACCTAGCCATAATATTTTATTTCAATGAATAAGGTAAAAGGTTTAAAGGTTTGTGTAGGAAATCCTAAGAAGTAGGAACTAAAATTATTTTTGACTTTTTAGTTTGGGCGAATTTTTGAAGGCGGTTTTATTTTTATATTAAAATATTTTATATTTACACGGGAGTGCGTATCTTTTGTTCGTGTTTGTAGCCGATAGTTCATAGCTTAGTAGCTCGCGGTGAGACCGATGCCTTACCTAACCCACTTTGTCCTACCCAGTTCTAACCTAACCTAACGTACTTTGATACAGTAGTGACTTACTAATGAGATGGCAGTTCTAACCTAACCTAACGTACTTTGATATAGTAGTGACTTACTAATGAGATGGCAGTTCTAACCTAACCTAACCCACTTTGTCCTACCCAGTTCTAACGTAACCTAACGTACTTTGATATAGCAGTGACTTAATAATGAGATGGCAGTTCTAACCTAACCCACTTTGTCGTAGCAGTGAGTTCCTAATGAGATCGCAATTGTTCTAGTCTAATCTTACCCAGTTTGCCACAGCAATAATGAACGGTAGTCAAGATCGTTGTTCTAACCTAACCAACCAATCACCTCATCTTTTTCTTAACATTGTCTTATTACATATCGTTATAATAAGTATATGTACCAAACCCAATCTACCATAATAGATAATGCATTTCTGCCTAACGTAAAATATATGTATGTGAAGTACGTTTCGGAGAGTTGTATACACGGTGTTACGTCAGCATTCCGAAAGATTTTAATGCTGGATTCCTGACCATATTTAGAGTCTTTAATGTTATATTATATAACCTGGATTCGGCTTGGTTTCAGAGATAATCAACCTTTTTTCGAAATAAGTTTTTCGACGTAAGTCGTCATTTAACTTCTTTTGAAGTACAATGCTACCACAATGTGTTCTAATATTACCACACCTTTTGCCTGACAATCAAAAAATACGAATAGACTTGACGAAATAACCTGTACCTAAAAAAACAATTGAAATAAATAATTTAAACAAATTGTTGTTATGATAAAAAGTACTGGAAATGTTAAAAAGTATTCAAATCGGCCTAAAAAAAAGAAAAAAAAATTTTTTTGGTGGAATTGACATAAGGTCTCATAATATTTTGTGTTTATTTTGATGTCTAGAATGCATAATTAAAACCTTTGGCAGTGCTCGCGTAACACCGTGTATAATTATGTACAGTCACGTCTAATAAAATGTA
>JALPQI010022398.1:0-24336 GCA_025490895.1 Thaumatotibia leucotreta
AATGATGTCGTTATGAATGGTATAAAAACAGTAAAATTTATAAATTTATTTGAATTTATATTTACAATAAGTACCTACCTACTTACATTAAGTTGTTAGCTTTAAGGTTAAAGTTAAACAACAAGTGTTAAGGGTAAGTATATGTATAGGTATGTTACCTTTGCATTGGTTTGTTTGTTCAAGGTGTGCAAACCATATCTACTTATATTACGTTATAAAACGCAAAAATAAAATGTAGGTATATCATAGGTGCTTAAATTAAAATTGTAACTATAAATGGGAACTAAAATTAAACGATCAACTGTAAGGAGTTTAGATGGTTAGGTAATTTAGGTATTATATATGAGGACAGATTAACTAGATGTACACATGTATAAAAATAATTTTAAATTCGTAAATTGTACCGTTTTACGTTTTCTGGAAAGATTATCAGATGGGTTACTTGGGACAAGAAACACCTGGAAATTACATACTTCAATTAAATAATATGTATTAACAGATAACATCAGAAATCCTTTAAAAGGTACTTTACTTTTAAAACATAATAAAATTATCTAGCAAAGCTAACTTACCTTGTCAAACGCAGGATGGAGTTTTAAAGTTGGACAGGCATTGGATGACAATATAGATCTCGGATTTGTTTTTACAAAACAGTCATTTTGGAAGTGGTCCGAACAAATTGTGTCGTGTTTTTGCGGAAACCAGTTCAACTTTCCAGTCGCTGTTATCCAGCGTTCTCTGACACATGGTTCTATAGGAAATCTAAAAATTAAGTCAGAATTTCTTAAACTATATGTTTTTGTATAGTTGCTTCATTGTCTGCACTCTAGATAAATATTATATTATTGCTAAATACATAAATGTATAAATAAATAAATAAATGTTTGGGGGACAGTCTCATACAAATCAACCTAGCCCCTAACTAAGCAAAGCTTGTACTATGGGTGCTAGGCGACGATGTATATATGTACTTAAATAGAGAAATACACAAAATTATACTTACTTATACATAGGAAACGTCCGTAACTCGGGAACAAATTTTGAATTTCTACTAACACCGTTTAGTTGTAAGCGTTTACATAGACTATCGATAACAAATTCAGCGTCGTGTCTCTTCACTATGTCTCTCGCCCATACAAATTTTATATTGAATTTAATATAACTTTTTTTACTTACCTGTGACAGGAAACGTTTGAATTTTGTTTATTAACGTACGTAGACTGGTTCCTGCACCAGATTACAGAGCAATGTGGCATTCTCGGTATATTTTTATAGTTTATATACCCACGACGTCCCGAGAGGTACTGACAGCACATATGCGTAAAACGCATATGCGCGGCACGGGTTTTGTCTGTCACGCCGTCTCTCTATAGGCGCCCTAAGAGTTCCAACCTCCTTGGCGAAAACACAAATCAAATTATTTATTAACTAAATATTTTGATTTGTACTTTTAATTTTCTTATGTAGCCTATTATATTACGAAAGTAGCAGTTACTTACATTGTAATATGTATTTTTATTGTTAATATCTAACATATTTTAAAGCCTATTACGGCTACGGAAATATTTAATTAATTAATCTCTAGCTAGTTCATTGTGAGAACAATTACGAACAAGTAAAATAAAACTTCTTTATTGTTTTTTTTTGCCAGAATAAATGGGTTCCTACCCAATAATAAAAAAGTAGTACGAGGTTGTAAGGCTCAGTAGCTAAATAAGTAAGTAGGAATTTCATTAGTGGACGATATGCAGAGCTTATACTCTGTACATATATGTACAAAGTCCCACATTATAGTATCTTTTATCTATACATGGACTATTTTATTTAGTAATATTTAGGTGATTATTTGAATTAGAAAGACATAATTGTATAAAAAATTGTACACGTATAATATGGAAGAATAAAAATTCACTGTTTGGGGATGTACCTAAGTGATTTGATCAGCTTTCACAATTCTAATAATATGACTCTATTAAATGCTGACGAATTTATATATTACAGTTTGCTCGGACTCTGTAACTGCGGAGCTATTCGATTTATTACCGATCGGCACGACTGCACAAGTTTCAACGCTTTAACGAGTTCTGTTTCAGCTGAGCTATCCAAAAATACTATAGCTTGCTAAAAACCGAACAAAGTAACGGAATATCGAACTTTGCTTAGGAAAATTATGGGGTCCATAGCTGCAGTCTGTAGTTTGCGTTTGTATGTACATACATATGTATGTTTTTCTTCGTGCCTTGGAAGCTCCCAAAGCTCAAGATTCAAATATTTGAACCAATAAATTTACAGTCTTTCGCGTGCTCGGTACCTACCATTTTTTTTACACCAGTGACACAGAAATAGCCTTACTTCTTTTCATATTGTCTATATTTCTGTATTTTACCCAGGTGCGTCATATGACAGAAACGTAAAGCTTTAGAAATACAGGTATAATAACATTTCAAGACACTTTTCTCTTATGTAAATTTCACTAAGAGGGGACTCTACGTGCTGGCTTCGGCTTCGCTCATGCTTCCAAAATATCCGAATAACTGTTGCGTGTAATAAAGGAACAATATATTACGTATAATATACAATTATTATGAAATGGTTTACTTAAATTATTTCCTTAATGCTAAAAATAGGTAGGGAATGGTTGTTGCGAAATGAACTAGATGTATCATCGCCAATTGACACAGTTTAATTCCCTTTAGTGCACGTCTTCAATATATACAATGCTCCAAGTGTCAAGAATGGTAAGTAAAATATGTTCATGCTCGTTCTTACACAACTAATAACTTAGCTCCGTTAGCATAAACTATTTACCTACTCTTACCATATGCTGGTGGCGTGATTATATCGAAAAAAAAAAGCGTAATTTAATTTATATTTCTCTTGCTTGCATTAATATACACTCGTGTTAGTATAAATCGTGAGCGGGATAAAAAGTGAAATACACACATAACGCGGCCCGAGGTTCTACGAGTAGAGGCTTTTCATGCATTTTTACGTCTAAGTTTGTGAAGATTCGTGACTAAGATCTTAAGTAGTACACAAACCACTTCGCGCTAGATTCTAGTGGATGTTCTTTACCGCAAGTCTTCAGTGGCTTTTAAGATCAATGTAAAGTCTAGCTGGAAATGTAATATTATTATCAGTTTGCCTAGATTAGGAGACAGGCATACTTTAATTAAATAGGTACCTATTACTTTACCTACCTATTTTAGTGCTAGAAATACGTATAATACTCGTACTTGGCTTAGACAGTTTTTATTTCTTAGATTATCGTCGGGTGAGAATGCAATTGTGCTATACGCCACTTGCCTTGGTTTAGAGGAGAGCGAAATGAAACAAAAAAAAATATTTCTTGGAATGTCTTATAATTTTGCAATATTTAACTTAACTGACACTTTAGTATATTAATTTACTATCTTTTGTTATATACAATTAATGTTTAACTTATAATAGTCATGAGATATAAGTAGTTTTACTATTGCCATATCCATTTTGGTAAGAAAATGTTTAACTTGCTATGTATGATATGACACAAAGTTATGGATGTGTCACAAAATGTTAGTGCAATGTCAAGAAAGGTAGACATTAAAAGCGATAATTTATCTCGAATATGAAGATATCGTCACCCTAGTTCACAAACGTACTAATTACACTTTTACTAATTTTACAGGAGAGCATTTTTAATGTTTGCACTTGTATATCTTTTTAATAGTAGCAGATATTTTTATAATTATAAATATATAATTTGAAATGATTTATTGAGATTCTATATTTAAGAAAAGAAAATACATATTAGTAAGTTTTCATGCTCAAATCTGAGGGTTAAGTAGTTCACCCCCCCAGTTAGTACGATTGTGCACTACCAGATTATGAAATAAATGCAGTTAGTACATGCATTACCTATTTATGATACATGTTTCGACTAAGAAAAAACAAAATAACACCAGATTTGCTAAAAAGTTTTATTAGTATCAACATGTACTTGTACTCGTACTATAAAAACAGCTCAGTATAAACAAAAATCTTAGTCTCAAACTTCAAAATCCCAAACGGTTAACTGAATAATTATAATCTTAAAATTCAAAACATTAAGGCATCATCATCATGCGGTCCTCCGGCTGTTAGAGTAACAGCGTGAGTGGATCGCGTAGGTCGAGCCATCGGGCCTGCGGCCCTCCAGCTGATAGAGTGACAGCGAGAGTGGATCGCGTAGGGTGAGCCATCGGGCCTGCGGCCCTCCAGCTGTTAGAGTGACAGCGAGAGTGGATCGCGTAGGGCGAGCCATCGGGCCTGCGGCCCTCCAGCTGATAGAGTGACAGCGAGAGTGGATCGCGTAGGGTGAGCCATCGGGCCTGCGGCCCTCCAGCTGTTAGAGTGACAGCGTGAGTGGATCGCGTAGGGCGAGCCATCGGGCCTGCGGCCCTCCAGCTGATAGAGTGACAGCGAGAGTGGATCGCGTAGGGTGAGCCATCAGGCCTGCGGCCCTCCAGCTGTTAGAATGACAGCGTGAGTGGATCACGTATTTAGCCTCGGAATTCAGCAGTTCACTTAAAGAATTTCCAAAGATACGTTATCGAGCTCTACTGATGAGTCCGGAACTAAAACATGCGCTACAATCTTACTCGATTCAGAAGTTGAGTTCAAAGATTTTGAAGTTCCATCTTCGTGGAAGACGGCCCTTGTGCACCCTGTTCCAAAAAAGGGTGACAGATCGGATCCATCGAATTATAGGCCTATCGCTATCACCTCCCTTCTCTCTAAGGTCATGGAGCGTATAGTTAACGCTAAGCTCCTTGGTTACCTAGAAGAACACGATCTTATAAGCGACCGCCAGTATGGCTTTCGCCACGGTCGCTCTACCGGTGATATTCTAGTGTACCTCACTCACCGCTGGGCCTCAGCCATTGAAAGTCAAGGTGAGGCTTTGGCAGTCAGCCTAGATATAGCGAAGGCGTTCGATCGGGTCTGGCATAGGGGCCTTTTGTCGAAGTTGCCATCTTATGGACTGCCCGAGGGATTATGCAGATGGATAGCTAGCTTTTTGTCCGGCAGACGCATTCGTGCCGTAGTAGACGGTAGCTGCTCTGATAGCATGGATATAAACGCTGGCGTCCCGCAAGGCTCTGTGCTATCCCCAACGCTGTTCCTTCTGCATATTAATGACATGTTGTCTATCGGCGAATTCCATTGCTATGCGGATGACAGTACTGGGGATACTTTTTACACAGGCCGAGCTAATATCCCTCGCTCTGTGGTACTGAAAAGTCGCGGAAAACTTGTGTCTGACATCGAGAACACTTTATCTAGAGTCTCGTTATGGGGTCGGGATAACCTAGTCAGGTTCAACCCCACAAAGACACAAGTTTGCGCGTTTACCGCTAAAAAAAACCCCATTTACTGTGGCTCTAAAGTTCCAAGACATAGCTCTTACCATGTCAGGGAGTATTGGGATCCTCGGAGTCGACATTTCCAACGACGTCCAATTCCGATGTCATCTAGAGGGAAAAGCTACGCTGGCATCCAAAAAGCTCGATGTACTCAATAAAGCGAGGGGATACTTTACTCTGGGGCAAAGACTTCTGTTATATAAGTCGCAAGTCAGACCCCATATGGAGTATTGCTGTCACCTTTGGGCAGGAGCACCTGTATATCAGCTTTTACCCTTTGACTCGGTTCAGAGACGAGCTGTCCGAATAGTCGACGATCCCAGACTCACAGGCGGTATTGAACCCTTAAGTCTAAGGAGAGACTTCGCCTCCTTATGTCTGTTCTATCGTCTGTACAATGGGTTGTGCTCTGAAGAACTGTTCGACATGATGCCAACGTCCAATTTTCATCATCGCACCGCTCGCCACCGACTGGGCGCTCATCCTCACTCCTTGCAACCTAAATGGTCGCGCACCGTGTGGTTTCAGAGGAACTTCCTCCCGCGGACGGTCCGTCTGTGGAATGAGCTCCCTGCCGAGGTTTTCCCGTTGGACTACAGTATGGGGTTCTTCAAAAGAGGAGTGTACAAGTTATAGTCTATAAACGTAAATCACTAGTGCACAGCCATATTAAGTGCGGTTAGTATCATGAAGCCCCCAGGTATCATAATTTTATAATTATGCACAACCATATTAAGTGCTGTTATCACAAAATAAATCTTTAAGCAAGAATAAAATGCTTGTGCACAACTGAATCAAGTGCCGTTAGTATCCGAGAGCCCCCAATTTTCATAATCCAATATCTATGCACAACCATCTTAAGTACTGTTAGAACAAAACAAATTGTTTGGTGAGAATAAAATGCTTATGCACAACCGCGTTAAGTGCCCGCGCGGAAGCATTCCTCAAACTAAACAAAGCAATACAAAATCAAAAAAACACGCGTGTTTACAAATACAACTTTATAAGATTGTTAAAATTATTTTGATAATAAGTTTAAAGAAAAAGTAACTTAAAATAAACGTTTTACTTACCCTTTGTCGGATTTCTTGACGATAATCTCGTCGTGCGTTTTTGTCATTTTCTCGTATTAAATTTACCAATCTTCGACCCTTGCTGTACATTGTATATTATATTAATCAGTTATTTTTTACTATACAAAGTGAAAGACGAAGCACATTGCATCTCGCTTTCGTTAACGTACACATGAGCCTCAAACGGCGTGGGCGCAGCAACTGATTCAGTCAGTTACTTCCCGCTCCCGGCACCCCCGACGCTCCCAACCGTGAGTAGCACGGTGCGAGGAGGATAGATATTAGCTAATGAAGAGATAAAGCGACTTCTTCCCCGTACTACTGCCGCGAGGCGCTTTGCCCGTCTGCGATGATTGGGTACTAGGTATGAATCTAAAAAGATTTAATAAAAGGTGTCTTGAATTTAGTACTAAAATACTTTAACGCATCAGTGCACAATAAAAACATTAGAGGCAATAATATAAACTACACTCAAAACTATTTCATATTCGTTTAATTTCATGGCACATAGTATTAAAATGGTTTAACATTTTAGGTCAATAATAATTTCAGACACCAACATGAATTAAAGGTACTTGTTACGAATGTGTTCCTATAATTTTTAATATGTGCTCATAATAAAATCACTTAGTACACATTTGCAGACATAAAATGTAAAAGCACATTGAGGATAAATGCACTTAGTACGATAGTACATGGCCATGAAGTTGAAGCCTATTAACCTAAAATCACTTAAGATATATGAACGTAACAAATACAAAAAATAATGGATTTTAGTACGATAACACACGTATAAGCCGTACTTGATGTCACTGTGTCACGTTGTTTTCCATAGAAGGAAAAGGCTTTTCACAGTTTTGAAAACATCAAACGACGCAGATTTTTCTTTTGTATACGAAGCAATAATAAAATGAAAAATGAAAATTTTGTAATTAGTACGTTTGTGAACTAGGGTGACGATATAATTATTCACGTTAATACCTATGGTGCCAACATTGATTTCTAGTAGGTACCTATTTATGTGAATTATTTTTTTACTTTCTTGTAAATAGGTACCATCTAATAAATAGGTGACCTTTTCTGTTTTGTGAAATGATAAGCTTTTCAACGATATCCAGTGCGAATGTAAAAAATATGGATGAGAACAGCTTATAATACGTTTACTAATGAATGACATATTAACGTTATTATTTCTTATCAGCTTATTACTGAATAATATTACAGTTTAAGTATCTAAATACACGCTCTATAAATTAAAAGAAATGTCATGTAATATGTACTTCAGGAATAGTGACCGAGGCCTCCTGTGGCCAGGACTTAAATAGCATGGCATGGCAGGAAAGCAGGAGGTCACTGGTTCGATTCCAGTCCTGGTCATAGGGGGTTCGGTCACTTTTTCTGTAGTATAATATATGTAATTTCTTACAATTTATGGTTAGGTACTCGTAATTATAAATACATATTATGTATTTATACCACCCACTTATTAATATAAAAGCTTGAAGTATGAATGACACAAATCATTATAAATCAAACCTACCTTCTTTATTGTCATTTATCAAAAGAGAGGGTAGGTAAAAAAAGTATCGAATCGATACAATCATATCGATTAATGGATTATGTCACAAAAATGTTGATCGGTTAGTCGCTTGGCACACTGATAAATAGCTGTTAACCGTAAATTTGTGTCATGTCCGGACATGGCACAATATTGTAATTACTATTTATTGCGGTTTGAGGATATGGCACAAAAATATACGTTTTTTTTAAATATTAAATAAGAATTTTCAAAAATCGATTACTGTTATGAAATTCAAAAAAAATATGCTATCAAGAACCATTAAAAACCGATTTTGCTTGAAAATGGATATGGCACAAATGCATTCTCACCCGACGTTATACCCGCAGTGTCGCATTCTTTGCATACAATGAAATACTCGTACATAATGTAGGTATACATACAAGATTCACTGTTTCGTTTTATTGCTCTTGGATGTAGTTTATAATTTGGCTTTTTGTCGGCCGCGGGAAACAATGATACTTAACTTTTTGATATATTTTGTATTTATTTATCACATCCTGCCTTGTGTATTTATTTATCACAAATATTTATCAACTCGTCGTCGTCGTAACTGCTCAGAGACCCAACAGCAATATTGCAACAGTATAGTGATATTTTTAGTCGATGGTAAGTAACTAGATGAAAAGTCATCAAATTAAATTTCCGAACCAGTTCTTTATAGCCACATGACATGAAAAAATTCATCATCATCATATCAGCCGAAAGACGTCCACCGCTTAACATAGGCCTCCCCCAAAGATTGCCACAATGACTGGTTCTGCGCCACCCGCATCCAGCGGACTCCTGCGACCTTCACCAGGTCATCGGTCAACCTTGTGGGGGTAAATATTTGTTCCTTGGTCATGGCTGTCTATGCAAAAGTAATATGTACCTATCTATTATGTACAGGGTATTTGGTCAGCGGTGTCGGAGCTTTTAAGGGCTTAAACTACAATCAATTTCATCGATAAATTACCATGCATGCCCCTATTCCATGTATCCCTACTGCGATATCCCCCCTAGTGGGGACATGTGGAATACTTTTCCGTTTATTTCTACCGGTAGGGATATTTTTCCATCTAGTTCTACTATTTCATACAAAATGGATTTTTTTCCACATATCCCCACCATTTCAACCCTAGTGGGGATAGCTGGAATTGATTCCATTTATCCTTACTGTTTCCACCCCCGTGGCGATAAGTGGAATTATGTTCACGTATCTCTACTAATTTGCTCCCCAGTAGAGATATATGGATTTTTTTCCATTGGTCCCTGCAAGATCGTTTTTTGGTAGGGATGGATGGAAAGTATTCCTTACATCTCTACCCGATTACTGTATGGTAGGGAAAGATGGAAAGTATTCTTTACATCCCCACCCGATCGTTTTTTAGTAGGGATAGATGGAAAGCATTCCTTACATCTCTACCCAATGGTTTTTTAGTAGGGATAGATGGATAATATTCTGCACGTCTCTACCCGATTGTGTTATATTAAGTGATAATTGGAAAGTTTTCCTGGCACAGGTAATCAAAAACAGTCACATGCTCTCGCATGTATCTCGCATGCTCTCGCATGTGACTGTTTTTGATTACCTGCTAAGCGAATTTAATTCAATAAAACGCTTGTATGATATCGCCTTTTGGCTATTTTTTCGACCTTTGTTTCAATGAATTTTCACCACTGATAACGCGTCTGGTTTCCAATATGCTCATTTAAGGTAATTTAATCCATTTGTTGGTATGCAACTAGCCTCTAAGAAGAACTGACTTTCAAGTACCTACCAAACACCTCCATTATTTAAAACGGAAAGTTTTCTAAAACATATCGTTTTCAACGCTAAGTCCGTTGCTAGCTTTAATATCTAAAGTTAAAACAGTAACGTTATAACATTTGTACAAAACTGAAGTGTTTACTATAGCTAAAACTACCTGATCAGTGTTTTTTTGCTATGTTTTTTTATTACATTTCATTCAATATTTTTATTTTTATCTTCAAACACTGGCAGGCAACGCAAATGCTTTTTTCAAATACAAAACTTCATCTTCAACTGCCTTATGAAATTGTCAGTTACATTTTTTTTTGTATTTCTTAATGTCCTAAGGTGCCGAAAGAAATAATCATAATACAAAGGAGTCGCGGAAACGCACTGCTTTACGATGGTTATCAATTACCGTGGTTTAATACAATAAAATGGTTTGATTTTATTTTGATTTCATTTGCGCGTACATTTTGGTCTAACGAGCACTTGTTCGTACTACTTTTCTTTAGTATACAAATATTTTCTGGCTAAGCGAAAGCTTGTTTTAATCCTGGTAAGGGTTGCAGAGTACCAATTCGCCAATCTCTTTTATTTTATAGTCAATGCTGTTGGAAGATGTTCCATAATAATCATTAAATATTTACCCACCAAACAGCAAAGAAGTAGCGTTTAGTGGAAGAAGTTCCATACATCCCCACCAAACAGAAAAGAAGTAGGGCTTAGTGGAAGAAGTTCCATACATCCCCACCAAACAGAAAAGAAGTAGAGCTTAGTGGAAGAATTTCCATACATCCCCACCAAACAGAAAAGAAGTAGGGCTTAGTAGAAGAATTTCCATAAATCCCCACCAAACAGAAAAGAAGTAGGGCTTAGTGGAAAAATTTCCATACATCCCCACCAAAGAGCAAGTGAGTAGAGCCAAATGGAAAATAATCCATGTATCGCTACTAGGGGGGAAATTAGTAGGGATATATATAATAAAATCCACCTATACCCCCCAAGGGATCAAAAAGTATAGATAAACGGAAAGAATTACACTTATCCCTACCAGGGGGGAAAGCAGTTGGGATGATTGGAGTATATTCCATTTGGCCCTACCATTAATAAATAGGAGGGATAGATGGACAACTCAATTCCATGTATCCCTACCGGTAGAAATAAATGGAAAATTATTCCACATGTCCCCACTAGGGGGGATAACGCAGTAGGGATACATGGAATAGGTGATTTTTTTTTGTACCAACGATAGTTAAATGGCGGCAATTTTAAAATTTCAAACAGACGAATGGTGCATGAGGTATTTCTGGAATTATACGTTTGTTATCGGTCATATCTTTGCATATCTAAAAATCTCGTTGAGAGCTCATTAGATAAGCAAACTAATTAAGCTAATAATTCGACTCAACTATTTCAACAACAAGGCTACAAAAATATTAAAAATGAAAAATAGTAACACATTCACCTTAATTTTTCAATTAATTTAAATTTGCATGAAATCTAGATAGTTAAGATAGGTTTTTGGTGTTGTTATTTGTTAACAGGATATTAGCTAAAAAAATAACACCATAATTACAGTTACACCTTAAGTACTTTAGGAATTACAAGTGTTCAAACATGCACCAAAACAGCTGCATTTAGCGTTACCGATGCAAAATCCATAAACAAATGAATGGCAACAGACTAGTGAATTGGCCGCCTTCCATCCATCCAGTGCATGTTAGTTTAAAGGTCTCTGCCCACTAGACCGTAGCATACCATGACCGTAGCATGAACGTATCAGACACGGAATGTGAGACGACACGGACTACTATGCCCACTATAACGTGTGTACATCGTTTCATATCCGTGCTAAGCCCGTTTAGTGACCGTTGCATCCGCGTCGCGACCACGTATCATCCGCGTCGTAACTACGTATCATCCCCCCGTAGTATGAGCGATTCATATCCGTCGTTATCGTTCCATTGTCACAGTTTTATCAGTTTCAAATTGTTTTCGCGCCCTTTAGACTACTATCGCTCTGTTAGTATTTTCCTAGGAGTTTATTTCTACACCTATTTTTCTGAGCAGACATCGTAAACTGCGATCGAAATTCATTGAAGTACTAGAGTTGTTACTGAGTCAAGTCAAACTCAAAAAATATTTATTGAGTAGGCTTAGCAACAAGCACTTTCGAATCGTCAGTTATGCTACTTATACATTTATATGGCGGAATGTGATTATTTATCATTAATATTATTAAAGTATTAAATTACACTTATCAATGTCTAGGTAACCTAGACACTGATAAATGTAATCTATGATATTAAATTAAACTTCTTGGAATTGGTAAATATATTGTCTATAGATTTATGAGAGTACATTATGTTCTTGTCATGATCGTCAATGTGACTCCGTCAAGTATTGGTTTTGTTTGATTATTTTTACATCTTCTAATAGTTTTGGAACAATAATTAATTTGAAATAACAATGGAGCAACGGGAAAAAAAATCGAAAAAAAAAGATATTATATCGATTTTGTGTAGGTACTAGGTACATATTGTAATAAAAATCTAAAACCAATAAAATTTATTTTAGAAAGCCACATCAAAAGCATGGTTCTTACCATGTAAAAAAAGAAACAAATTGTGCAATCTATCTGGATAAATTCGTTAAGTTACACGACTGTTTCAAAATTGATATTTCTTTTAATTATTTTGTTTGTAAGAAACGAAGTAATATTTTTCGATCTCGATGAAAATATTCGGTTTGCGGGTTTACAATCAATTAAGTAAGTTTTTTTTTTCAGAAAATAGCGATGCTGATTATATTGTTTGAGTTGTTTCGCCATAAGAAAATTATTACTCACTATCAAAAGTGAAAAAGTTGGAGTGTTTTGGATAAAAATCGTAAATACAATACAAAAATGTAAATAGAACCCGTATGCTCACCGTTTCGCCGCCTGCGCACACCGTACCGGCAACGTTGCGTGCCATGCACGTAGCGTGTCGGGGCCGGCAAAATATTCTCGCCGACAATTCATGTCGGTCCGTGCATGGCACGCGACGGTGTTGGCCGGCGACGGAACGTCCTAGTGGGCATAGTCTCATACTTTTCCATACAAAGAATATTTTTTTGTCTGATACGTTCATGCTACGGTCATGGTATGCTACGGTCTAGTGGGCAGAGACCTTAAGCCCTTAAAAGCTCCGACACCGCTGACCGTGACCAAACACCCTGTATATCGTCACCTGGTACCCACATCACAAGCCTTAATTTAGTTTACCATGGGACTAGGTACTACTCGTATTTTTTTATATTTACCATTTATTTGTAGCGATGTCCTTAGGATAACGGTGCAGTAGTACCTAAGTAATAAGTTTTCAATATCAGTTTTTCATTATTAACTTGTTATTGATTAGCTGGGGAAAGGTCGATTTATGGAACAATTAGTAATCGCTTTTTTCACCTGGACCACGAGTGCAGTGCCATGCCCGAAAGGTTTGAGGTTTAAGTTCGGGAAATATTATTTGACCGACTCTTATCTCACTTACGACCTTTTGTTTTGCGTCATTAACAATAGAAAAGTGCTCGACTGCTGATTGTCTAGTAAGTTTGTGTTAACGCAAAACAAAAGGTCGTAAGTAAGATATCAGTCGGTCAAATTATATTTCTCTAACTATACCTAATTTAACGTGAGAAACGTCGTAGCTAAAGCTTCACCAGTTAGTAGCCGTACCATGACTTTGCAAGCATCGGTAACTTTAGGTTATACTCGATACGTAAATCTGACCATCATGCTCGCTCCAATACATCAGTGCGAGCGATAGAATGCATTACGTATCGAGTAAAACTTAACGTAACATATTGTAATCGTAACGTATCGTATAATACTTATATCGACGATCTTCTTTCGAAATTTGTCTCATTTACCGTCGACATAAATAGTGTATCGTACTGTGTCTTTGGAGTCTGGGACGCATATCTGTAGAAATAGTACATTTCGATACAAGTGCAAAAACATTTTTTTTCGACGAGGGTGAAAGGTGGAGCCCGAGTGAAAAGAGGGCGACAATCACCCGAGTTAAAAAGAAGTTTAACACGTGTATCGATCGACTTTTTTCATAACAAGTGCCTTAAGCGCAAGTTTGCTTTTCCGCACTAGTTAGGAAAATAACGTTATAAATTACGGTTTTCGAATGTACACTTGTACAGTTTTTTAAGGGGTCAGCATCGCGCATGTGATTCCCTTAGAGCTACAGGCGTTCATATGCTACGATAACAGTTAACAAGGCGGGGATTTTAAGATTTTTAAGTCGTTCTTCTTTTCCTAAAATATTTAAACTGAATTATCCCCTTATAAGCCTCTTCCGTAAGTAATACTGTCTGATAATAATGAAAATGTAGAACATACGAGTAGTACAGTTTTCAAGAAGTAACCTAATTTATCTAGACAGTAGACATTGTAGGTATAGGTCACTTATCTGGGTGGCAACGCAATTAAATGTTACTCAACAGTGGACATGGGTTTAACATTTTGTACATTAATCACTGTAGATTAATGAACGCCTAAGTTTTCAATGGATTTTATAACTTTACTCAACATTTGCATAGATATCACTGTAAAAACTGTATTACCACAGCAAGCAAATGTCATTAATCATGATTGCACAGTGAATAAACTCAAGTCTTTGGGCTTATGACGACCGCCCCTTAACTTTCGGACAGCCAGTCATTCAAATATGAATACTAATTTTATTCTGTACGAATTACGAGATGAGTTTTGTCGATAGTACGTGGTCATTGTAGGTAACCAGCGAAAAGAAAAGAGTTGACGGATACACACACTCACACTATACCATTCGTCCCATAGAATCCAAAAATAATGTAAACAAAAATGGCTGGCTTTCCATAGCATTTGACGTATTTGACATAGGTATAGGTAGAGATGGGCCGTTCTCGAGAACATTCGCGAACGGGAGAATAAAGCGAGAACATTCTCGGGAACTTTCTCCGCAACGAGAATATCCGAGAAAGTACATACATTCTGCACATATTTTGATATTTGTTTATTTGTATTTCTTCTTATATGGCTTTAAAATACATTGACACACATTTAAAAGGGAACAACATATTGTAAGGGTAAAATTCTCTACTATCTTGGGAAATTTTCAAGCATGTTCTTGAGAACGTTCTCACGAGAAGGTTCTCGAGAACTTGCTCGCATATTCTAGCATCCCTTTTATTTAGAATGCACATTGATTAAGCACATTTTGTGACTTTTTTTGCATAAATTATTGTCGCCTATGTATAGTATTATTGGTTCCGGTAAAGTAACTTTGTCTTGAGGTAATAGTCTGAGTGTTACCGTATCAAATTCCGCTTGTCCACGAGAATATACCCGGAAACATTTTCCCCTACTTTTTATAACTGAACTATATGATAACAAGGTGGGGGAAGGTGTTTTATACTAATAAAATAACTTTTAACATACGTATTTTTTAATAATTTAATCATCAAAAAGTACAGAAAGTATACAAAATAATCAAAATTAGTATTCAAAAAATCAACAATTAAATAAAAAGTGAAAAAAAAACACAGGAAAATACAATTCTATAACACAAAAATCAACTACAGGCATTTATATGAAGAGTAGATACGAAGAGTCGAAGTGTAATCAAATTTGAATTATTTTCATTGATAAGATGAGAGAGAGATTTAACTACCTAACACAACAAGTTTTATTATTGATAAAAGATTTTTTTGTTTCATATTATTCGAAACTACATACAACTACAACTTTTAAAAGAGCTAGTTTAAAGGAAGAAAGCTTAAAAATTACTTACATCATTGAATGTGTTGTTCATTTCAATGTTAACACAGTTCTCTTCTATAAATTTTTCGGGACCTCCTGAGAATTCTGGGTGGTTATCTTGGTACGTTTCTTTATCTTCCTTTTTTTTAATCTTGTTTAACATCGACTGGACATTTGCTACAGTTAAAAACAATATGCCGCACGAATCTCGTCGCATTTTTGCAAGTATACATCGCATCGCAAAATAAACACACAAATTTAACACGGCCATCGTCCGTTATAGTTCTGAAATATTCAAAAACTTTACTTTTCTTCATTTTGAATATTTAACATCACTGCCTCGAAACTTCAACTACTCGGTGTATTAGCTTTGACGACACTGAGTAAACAATTAGTAAACTAATTTTTATGAGATAAATAGAGTGGGGAAATTGCTGGAGTGGGTGGTTAATATCCTTATCTATTCCGCAAAATCACACGTGTGGTCAAAGGGTTACATTGTTATAAAAAAATCTAAAACACCCCGATGGTGCAGGTAGCTTTGCACGTGCAAGATAAGATAAGAATGTTAATTACTGTCTAAAGTGTTATTGAAAACATGGTAAATATCTTGAACGAGTTGCACGTTGCATTAATACAATCAAAAATAACTAGACTAACTTTAAATAGCTATTTTTTTAAGAAAAAGTGTTCTCCATGCACTTAAATAATAATGGTACCCGTTTATTTCATGAGAAAGTAGGCTATGAGTATTTTTTTTAATGTTAGCAAAAAAATGTAACTTTCTCGCACTTTCTCGTCTAGGAGAACATTCCCGAGAAAGTCCGGAAATTCTCAAGAGAAGGAATTTCCGAGAACGAGAACATTCTCCGCGGCACATCTCTAGGTATAGGTATCGTGAAATACGTTCGATATATTTTTACGTTAAAACTAATGAATATTAATTATCTTAATAAAAATATATGTGTATGTGCTCAAGGAGAATGTGTGCGTGTGGACTGAGGGACCACTTATATTTCAATGGTGGTTGGTATGATGGTGTTTGGTGAAAATTTAGTAGTAGTAGAGAATAATTTTGTAGAAAAATCCTGGAATTTGTAAAGAATTCACTAAAAAGTTATACAGCCAAACGTGTGGTCCCTCAGTTCACACACTGAACCTTACGCTTCTGGGCAATTGTTTAATATGCTGGCTTATTTTAATGTTACACATTTAGTAAAAACATAAAGTCAAAGTCAAAGTCAAAAGTCAAATAATTCTTTATTCAAATTGGAATAGCAACAAACTCTTTTGAATCGTCTAGATATGAAAACTACTTCCGGTTCGAACCCTACACCGCTGACCCAAGAAGAACCGGTAAGAAACTTGGCGGGAATTATTTTTTCAAACAATGATGGTACATCTTACAACTAACATGCATTAAAAAAAATACATAAAATTGATTTTAAATAAATTGAAATATAATAATAATAACAAGAGATGTAGTCTCTAAAAGTCACAACATTTATAAGTAATAATTTATAGAGAAGTAAGGTTTCTCTCCGAATAGGTATATAATAATAACATTATATAATGCACGTTTGGAGATGTATAGGGTCTCCAAGCGTAAATTATCGTAATTGAATGTCATGACTTTCACAAACTAATAATTAAATCCTAAATTACTCCCACGGTGTTTTATCATTCATGTAGTCTTGTGTACTATAATAAGCTTTAGATATAAGTTTACGCTTTACAAAATGCTTAAATTTGTTGACTGAAAATTCAGTAACATTTACTGGAAGTTTATTATAAAATCTTACACAATTACCCATGAATGATTTCCTAATTTTATGGAGCCGAGTGGCGGGTACTGCGAGCTTATGTTTGTTTCTAGTATTAATATTATGTATGTCACAGTTTTTCCTAAAATTCATAATATTTTTATGTACATACATAATATTCTCATAGATGTATTGAGAATACAATGTCATTATATTAATAACCTTAAACTTATCTCTAAGTGAGTCTCTAGGGCTCATTTTATATATCGCTCGAATAGCCCTCTTCTGCAGAACAAAAATAGTGTTAGTCTCTGAATTGGCAGCACTGCCCCATAATAAAATGCCATACGACATAATGCTATGAAAATAACTAAAATATACTAACCGAGCTGTATCGACGTCAGTTAATTGACGGATCTTGCTCACTGCAAAAGCTGCAGAACTCAGTTTATTCGAGAGATTAGATATGTGAGGACCCCACTGAAGCTTAGAGTCTAGTGTTATACCAAGAAAGACTGTACTTTCAACTATTTCCAATTCCTCACCTTTCACAAATATACTAGCCTGTTGATGTTTTACGTTACTTGTAACAAATTTAATACATTTAGTTTTTTTCTCATTCAACATTAAGTTATTCATATTAAACCAGTTTACTACTTTCGAAATAGCATTGTTTACATCATTCCAAGCTTGTTGCTGTCGTTTGACTTTAAAAATAAGTGAGGTGTCGTCAGCAAACAATACTATGTCATGGTGGGTCTCTATGAGATGTGGCAAGTCATTTATGTAGATAAGGAAAAGGAAAGGCCCCAATATAGATCCCTGTGGTACACCCGTGGAGACCAATGACCCCGGTGATCGCTGTCCATTCACATCAACCCTTTGTATTCTACCGCGTAAATAAGATTCCAGTAAATTTAACGCTGATCCTTTAACTCCATAATGGTCTAGCTTCCTGATCAATGTTTCATGACAAACGCAGTCGAAGGCCTTGGACAAATCACAGAAGATACCTAAAGCATCTCGTGATTCCTCCCAGGCATCAAATATTTGTTTAATTAATTCGACACCAGCGTCGGATGTTGAGCGCCCCCGAGTAAAACCAAATTGCTTGTTATGCATTAAATTGTTTACGTTAAAGTGCTTAGTTAATTGCGATAAAACTATTTTTTCAAAGATTTTGCTGAACGTTGGTAGCACAGATATAGGTCTAAAATTAGTGGGGTCAGAAGTGCTACCGGATTTGAATAAAGGAGTTACTTTACTATGTTTCATAAGATCAGGAAACTCACCACAATCAACACATTGATTAAATATTACTACCAATTCAGGTGCTACGATTTCAATAAGGGATTTGACGACATGAACAGAGACTCCCCAGAGGTCAGAAGTTTTTTTGACATTGATGGATTTAAATGCCTTTATTACATCTGAGATTTGAATATGTTCAAAATTAAAGTCGTTACTACACATAGGGACGTTATCTCTTAATAATATAGTGGCAGCCGAGGGTGATGAATTTAAATCCTTAGTTATGGAGACTGGTATATCGGTGAAAAAGTGCTCAAATTCTGTTGCTACTTCTAAACTTGACTCTATAATTTTGCCATTAATTTTTAATTTAGGATCTTGGAATCTGTGCTTTGATCGACCAGTCTCCGCATTAATCACTTTCCAGGTTGATTTAATGATGTCGGAACTATTTTTAATTTTTTGGGACAAATAATCGCGCTTAGCTTTATTACAATCAATCTTAAATTTCTTAGAATATTGTTTGACGTGTTCTTTAAATTCATCACTCGTATTAAACCGCCGTTCCTCATACAATGCATACAGTGCTCGTCTACGTACATACAAGTCCGCAGTTGCCCACTCACTAAAAGCAGATGCACCACCAACCACAATATTTTTGGAAGTGAATATTTTGTTGTAATGTTTCATAAAAATGTGAAAGAATGAATTATACATGTCATTGGAGTTAATGTTGGAAGACAGAGTAGGTAGCGTCTGCACTAAACTTTCTTTCATTCGTTCAACACGGCTTGTGGTTACTGGCACAAAAGTAATTTGTTTTCTAATGTTATTTTTCCTGATGGTCTCAAACGTTATTAATTGACCTAAATGATCTGACTCTAAATTACTGATTACTTTTTTATTAACAGGAAAAATATCAGTAAAAAAGTTATCAATACAAGTCGCACTAGTTGCACTGATACGAGTAGGCTCCATAAAAATGTGGTTGAGTTTAGAAGACTTAAATAGATTCAACAATCTTGTACTTGTTGTTGAATTTTCTAAAAGGTTAACATTAAAGTCGCCGCATATAAGTAACTTCTTACCGCAAACTGATATTTTATGAAGCACAGATTCCATTACACATTCAAATTGCTCAAAATTACTTAAAGGCGGCCTGTACACACATACAACAATAAATTTATCTAATTCAATAGCACTCAATTCTATAGTCCGTTCAACAGACAGAGAAACAATGTCCTTACGTTCCTTAAATTTTAATTGTTTATTTAAAATAATTAATGACCCACCATGTATGGAACTAAGTCTGTTAAACGAACTAGCCACCTGGTGATTATTAAACTGAGGCACCACTTCATTACTTTTTAACCAATGTTCAGTTATACATAGAATATCAATATTAAATTCATTTAAAAAAAGTTCAATCTGCAAATCTTTTCCTCTAATACACTGAATATTTTGATGAACCAGGTGGATGAGTTTTCTATTATTATTACAATTTTCAATTAATTTATTAGAGACTAATTTGCCAGAGATATGGCACTCTTTTGTCTTATCATTTAATTTAAATTATTGGTTAAAATTGGAACCAATTCCGAGTTCATAATTGATTGCTCAATAGGAGCACAGTTATTTGCCAAATTTTTGGCAGATATATCAAAACAATAGGATAGCGACAGAGCTATTTGTCTCTTACAATAATTAGAAAGGTAAAACTTACCTTTAGTCATAGAAATAATAGGAAAATAATACTTATTCTTATTAACATAATTGTTAATGTCAATTAGCCTAAACTTATTACTATAATTATATGTACACAGCTTGTACATGGTCAGATTTAAATTATATCTAGTATCATTTTCTGTCTTTGACATTTCATTACAGTATGGACACATTTCATTACAGTACATATTTAAACGCATTCGTAATGACCGAAACGTAATTTGGCAATGATTATACACTAAAAAGTCTTCCTTTGTTGGTCCCTGAGGGACCACATATAATAACTAATAAATCGGTACATTCGTACAAAAAATAAATGCATTTTTCTTTGCAAACATTAGTAAAAAACGCAAGGAAGATTGTAAAAGTTAAAGGAAAGCACAACTATTAATCAATTTCGCAAAATTTATATTTGTTTGTGGTCCCTCAGTTCACACACTATGAGAGTTAATAGAATGATCAAAATCTCCTAAAATATAAACATTATTAAAAGGTTTGTCGTACTGAGGTTTAGTTAAAGAACTTGACTACATAAATATATATTTTAACGTGGATTGATGGCGTACAATATAAAATAAATTGCTTTTTAACATTTCCTTAGCAAAGCGTTCATTAGGGTGACCACACAATGAAGCGTTTACTAACGTGACGTGCCTCGTTTTTAAATTCAATTTTTTAAATTTGCTTACTAATATCAAATGGACCAAGGAAAAACTGCATACAGCCAACTACATTTTAGATTCTGTAAGCAAAATTATGAAATTAAAAACAAACTAAGTTTATGGTATCAAGTTTGGTGCGGTAAAACATGTAGCTCGAATATACTTGTCCTGCGTATTATGTGTAAAAAATAAAAAGGCGGCAAATTAACTTTTCTCAAACATGCAATGAAATGTTGTAGTTAAGTGCCAAAAAAGTGGCCGGGAAGTAGCTCGTTGCCGGCCTAGGCCGGCAAGTACCTCTTTTTTAATTTTCATTTGACATAGGGTTGTGACCTGGCATCTTGGCTTTTAGCCAATAATTATCTGTAAGTAATATTAGAATAAAAAAAAATGATTGACAAAGTTTGCAGTTATAATTAGGTATTTAAATTATATAATTTAAAATAAATGTATAATAACTACTCAAAATAATATTTAAAAAGCAGTATTATACGGCGCGATCCGTCGGCCCCGATCACTGCATGCGATTAATTGGACCCAACCGACCGCGTCGTCTAATACCGCTTTTTTAAATAAAAAATTTGCAACTTTCAAACAGGTCAATCTTAAAAAAAAATGAGGTGTCGGTGTCGTATTTGACTTTTGTTGTGTTTCAAAGACTTACCCCCTTATTCATAAACGTCTGCTAACTTAACAAGCCGCTAGTAATTGTTTGTCCCTTTCGGTCTTAACAATGTGTCCATAAGAGCAAAAGGGACAATACAATACTTAGCGGCTTGTTAAGTTAGCAGACGTTTATGAATAAGGGGGTTAGTTATGTAGTTGACTTATAATTTCTTAGAAAGAAGATACATTTTTTTGTTTCATTTCATTGCATGTTTGAGAAAAGCATTATACATACCTCGGCCATGAAGTGACGGGTTGCCGTCCGAATACTATCCGGCCTCGCTTCGCTCGGCCGTTTACATATATTCGGCCGGCAACCAGTCACTTCCCGGCCTCGGTAGTAATGTACTATGAATTGATGTGTTTGGTTTGTTATTTGTTATTTATACTCCTATTTTCCGGATTGTTGATCTGGTAAGTACCTCCATTAAGCAGCATTCTATTTTAATAGTATGGCCGTGTGGTGACGGCAGTAAGAATACATTTGTCACCACCCCAACTCCTCCTGCGGGTGTCGTAAAAGTGTCACTGATCATTAGGTATTTGATAAAAGAATGATGATGGGCAGCGGCGTCATCATAGTGGACACATTACTGCGATCGTCAATCCGCTTGCCCAGCGTGGCGATTATGGGCACTTATCTCCTAATGCGTCTACACGCAAAGTTAATAGGAGAGGCCTGCGGTGTACGTCCAGCAGTGGACTATCATAGGCTGATGATGATGTATGGTTTGTCAGGTTTACCATCATTTGCTAAACAACTTTTCTGAAATAACTATTTAACAAACAACGATTCACAAACCTGCAATTTCCTAAAATGCTCATTTTATAAATAACTTCCTACATGACAAATTGTCCTACATTTATTACTAGCTTTTACCCGCGACTTCCTCTGCGTTAAATCTTTAGAAACAATATTTATAAGCCTATGACCTTATTAAATTTCATCTAAATTGGTTTAGCGGTTTAAGCGTGAAGAGGTAACACAGGGATCGCTCACTAATATTTCAAGTTCGGGTGCGCAAGTGGGTTAATTTTCCTTAAATCGTGGATTCGACGGGATTAATGCCTTCTAGGGAGTAATGAAAATACGTACTGTATTACTCCCGCCTATTTTTATGTACATATTTATTCGAAATGAAAAGGTGCCTTTCGCCCCTTGCTCATACTACCCGTAATGTGTAAGCAATACTTTTCAATTGTAATAAAATCGCTCTAGTTATTTCAGGAAAGTTGTTTAGCAAATGATGGGAAACCTGAAAAACCATACTATTAGAATATAATGCTGCTTAATGGAGGTACTTACCAGATCAACAACCCGGAAAATAGGAGTATAAATAACAAATCCATTGCAACACAATGCTAATTTGCAAATACAGCAATAACAAACCAAACACATCAATTCAAGTTAATTTGCCGCCTTTTTATTTTTTAAACATAATACGCAGGACAAGTATATTCGAGCTACATGTTTTACCACACCAAACCTGATACCATAAACTTAGTTTGTTTTTAATTTTGTAATTTTGCTTACAGAATCTAAAATGTAGTTGGCTGTATGCAGTTTTTCCTTAGTCCATTTGATATTAGTAAGCAAATTTAAAAATGAGGCACGTCACGTTAGTAAACGCTTTTCATTGTGTGGTCACCCTAATGACCGCTTTGCTAAAGAAAATGTTAAAAAAGCAATTTATTTTATATTGTACGCCATCAATCCACGTTAAAATATATATTTATGTAGTCAAGCTTTTTAACTAAACCTCAGTACGACAAACCTTTTAATAATGTTTATATTTTAGGAGATTTTGATTATTTTAGTTACTCATAGTGTGTGAACTGAGGGACCACAAACAAATATAAATTTTGCGAAATTGATTAATAGTTGTGCTTTCCTTTAACTTTTACAATCTTCCTTGCGTTTTTTACTAATGTTTGCAAAGAAAAATGGATTTATTTTTTGTACGAATGTACCGATTTATTAGTTATTATATGTGGTCCCTCAGGGACCAAAAAAGTAAGACTTTTTAGTGTATAATCATTGCCAAATTACGTTTCGGTCATTACGAATGCGTTTAAATATGTTTTTACTAAATGTATAACATTAAAATAAGCCAGCATATTAAACACCTGCCCAGAAGTGTAAGGTTCAGTGTGTGAACTGAGGGACCACACGTTTGGCTGTATAACTTTTTAGAGAATTCTTTACAAATTCCAGGATTTTTCTACAAAATAATTCTCTACTACTACTACTTCCTCGCGATAGTGAGGGGAAAAAAGTTGTATTACACTTGGCGGCAAAGTTTGTTCAACTCTCGTGCCTTGAGACCTTCGCAATGCTCAAGATTCCAGTTTTTGAACCACTCGCTACGCTCGTGGCTCAATTTTGGAATCTTTCGCTAGCTCAGGTCTCAATATTGGCACGACAGTTAAACAACAACTTTGCCCCCTTGTATAATAAATAACTATTTCGCACCTGTATCGTAATGTACTACCTATTTCGTTCCGATTCATTGCCCGCCGTTTGGTATAAATAGTGCTTTAATTCGTAAGTTTCGAAAACACGCCGACAACCTGGTCTGTAAAGAAAGACCTAGCATGAATTGAATTCTTTATCACGACATAATATAAAACAAAGCCACTTCTCGCTGTCTGAGCCTTGATGTATGTATATTTATAAGGATACCTACAGATGCGTTTCAAA
>JALPQI010022399.1:0-27508 GCA_025490895.1 Thaumatotibia leucotreta
AACAAAACCCAATGCCTGACATAGATAGTTAGATATGTGCCGCACGGTAAAATAAACAGCAGCTTTCGCTGCTAAATATCGTTACTACACCATCGTATCTCGTAACCTATGTTTACCGTTCGACACACTGCCGACAAACCAAAACCTCGCTAGACTTACCTATTCAACCTCTTATCTGGTACAGCAACCGTGGAAATGTCACCTTTCTTTTTCTCTGCATACGTGTGTTTTTTTTTAATGTTAAGAGGTTGAGTAAGTATAGCAGCGAAATAAAAGAACACTGAAACCTACAACTGTGATTTCTCTATAGTGCCTCCATCCGCGCCTCAAGCCGCAGCGCTGTACGCATCCCCGCCCGGCTACCCCGGCGGGCCCGGCGTGACCCCCGCGGGCACACAGTGGGTGGACGCGGCCGGCGGACAGGTGCCCCCCGGCGCGGTGGTGGGCGGCCAGGACGTGTCCGGCGAGCCCATGTACGTGGCGCGCGCGCAGCACGAGGGCGCCACGCTGCCCGGCAAGCTGGTGGCGTCGCACGGCTGCGCGTATGTGCCTTGGGGAGGTCTGGAGAATGGGAAGGGAGAGTACCAGGTTGGTTGCGTTATCACAATTTTTTTATTTCACTGCATTCCGACAGAGTAAAAAAGGTGTGCAGATGCAGCCTTACACAAACTACTATAGTTACTGACCAATCACGAAGCATTAAAGTCAAACTCAGTAATTTCATCAGAATTGTCGATGTTGGTAAATAGTTACTTGTTGAATAGCAGCAGACAGCACTAGTAAATATGCAGCTCACAATAGGTACAGTCAACCACGTAATGCTTTGGTGTAAGACAGTAAATTAACGTGTAATTAAATGTAAATAAATAAACCCATTGGAACCGTAGGCCACTTGGGAACTATGTCCATGTTACGTTATAAATCAGATTGATATGTCTCACCAATGATGTTGTCTAAATGGAGAGTCGCGTTAATGAGCCCCCGCCCCCGTTAATGAGCCCCCCTACATTTGTAATCATCATCATCATCATCACCATCAGCCTATGATAGTCCACTGCTGGACGTAGGCCTCTCCTAACCAAAAAAAGGATTATTATTTTTCTCGAGCCTTTCTACGCTATCGCCATAATATCCTCTTCTCAATTCGCAGGTGCTTGTAGGCGGCCCCAACAACTGGGTCCCAACCAGCGGCTCCGCAGTACCGCCCGGCGCTTTCCAAGCTGGCCAGTCCGAAGACGGGGAACCTCTGTATGTGGGCAGAGTGCGCCACGAGGGCAGTCTCACCGTGGGCAAGGTATTACACCTATATAATAGCTAGTGCTGGCCTCAACTCGGTACCAGATAGCTACCGTACCGACTGGCGCTTTCCAAGCGAGCCATGACGTCGAGAGCCGTTAACCGCGTGCGCCGCAAGAGTAGTCTAAAACTGGGCAAGGTATTACAACTGTAACCACGCTAGCTAGTGCGGAAAACTGGGATCTAGCTAGTGGCTGCCGTGCCATCCGTATCCTTCCAAGCGGACCAGGCTGACGACGGCGAGCCGATTCGTTTGTCCCGTGCCAACTTACGCCTTCCAGGTGGTAAGCGCTGTAGGGCAGTCTCACCGTGGGCACTGTGAGGATATATTATTATAACAACTATTACCACGTTAGCTAGTGCGGCCAACTAGGAGCTACTCGTAGCTAGCGACCGACCGGAGCCTTTCAAGCGAGTCAAACATGAGCAATACTGCTATTACTAGGTGCTCGGTACTAAAACGTGATTGCTCTTTGCTTGGAACGGCAGCTGCATATTTGCAATATGAATCGGGAACGAAATAATCGACCTTCTGCAAGTATGGCGAAGAGAACCAAAACGCATCTTCCGGTACTGGTCCTGCGTTCTCCCAGACCAGCTGAAGAACTGGATGCCCTGAACATGACGCAAGGGCTTCATACCATACGATTAAATAACTATTTTTAGTTGCCAGTATACATACTTCAGTCCTAATGCTGAAATTTTAACTATGCTTCTTAAAATATACAAACGAATAATTTGTACCTTTTCTCACCTTAGGTCCAGCAGTCGCACGGTACCTGTTACATCCCCTTCGCCGGCCAGGAGCTCGGCTTCCCCGACTACGAGGTCCTTATGCCTTAAGCATTGAGGTCTAAAATAAGTTGAATATCCTGCCAGCTTTATATACCTGCTCATTGGAGCGTATCACAAAAGTACATTGAAATTTCGACCGATATGTTAGATCGAAGTTCAAAATTTGCGGCCTCTTAGGACACATGTCACATTATTACTTTGAAAAAAAAATGTAAGGACCTACCAGACATTTCAAGCTGCTATTCAAGACTGAAACAAAGTGCTAACCTACGTTTTATTTTTCAAAGTAGTGCCGTAATGACTATTTAAATCCACGCTGGCGTGTTCTAGGTGCTTCAATCAATCAGTTGTAGGCAGTTAATCACGCTATGACTATGTTTAAACGCACTGCATAATATTGTAGTTATTATTGTAATCATGTTTTACATGTTTAAAATTATATTTTTATTAAATTATTTTAAAACTATGGTTGTTTACTTTTAACCTTCTTTTTAAAAAAAAATAAGATACGGTTTATTACAAACTCAACTTTATTTTGTAATTATAAATTACCTACTTTAGTGAGATCATATCATAATATCAAAGAGGATAATTCGAGTTTTTTTTATAATTTTACAAAGGCTTTGCCCTTACAAACTAATGAAATGTGATACAGTCAAATACCTAACCACTATACTTTGAGATCTAGTACTTAAGTACTACAGTTTTCTATTAAAATGTCTTAAACCTACAAAAGGTCCTCCCTCCAAGTACTTCAAAGCTGGCTAAAACAAAAACATCATCATAGATAAACTTTAACAAAATTACGGGTTAACTGGCCTTATAATTTGAGCTATAGCTATAAACCCAAGAGAATTCAGCAAATTCGAATATAATCAGTGTGGGAAAAAATTACCTTAATAGAAATAAATAAAGTTAAAAGAAAATATTGAAGTAGCTGCCTACATCATAAAAACTAAAAACGTATTTAAATTTTAAGTAGGTACAGTAAACCAATTGGGACGCTAGGCCACTCTAGAATCATGTCAAAATGAGTAAGAGATTTCTTACAACCTTATTTATAACATTATAATACTTAACGTAATTTTGACGTGGTTCCTGGTACCTACTTGTATACACCTCCAGTCACCGTCGATAATACTATTGACGGTGACTGGAGGTGTATGCACCAGGAATCACCCAGTGTCTTATACCACGAAGGCTGCAAAGATGTGTTACAATCATATTATTTCGCTCTAAGGCTGTTTCAGATATTTTTGCGGCCTTCGTAGTACCTATTAATATACTATTGACGGCGACTGAGCCTAGAAAGTTTTCTTTTCTACATTAAATTAAAATATCTTACTATCAATGATCAGAATTATGGGTGCAACACTTAAACTTTGTCGAAACTTGTCAAGTGGACACGAAAGTACAATGCACTTCCACACACCACACACCCAAATATTGTAAATTCGGGATTGTCATATTCTTAAACAGTTAACCAATTTAACTGTTTAAGAATATGACACTCATTTTATAATAGATAATGTTTTGTATGGTCGAGTGTAAAAGTTTTGTCATTCATAATTCCGATCACTGCACTATCTTAATGTAACCAGAACCAGTGTCTCTCCAGGATCCTCACAAAGCACTGCAAGCAAATAATGATGTTGTTTCAAAAACATTTCGCGAACGTCAAGCTTCTTGCTACAAATCGTTAAATCTACAAATTGAATAGGAATTTTTAAAATATTAAATAGTTAATATTATTTATTGTGATTTTTTAAGGAATTTGTATACTTACCTAATTGATCGCGTCACTGGCATTTACGTAGGTTGCCCTGAAAGTTTCGGGAATCGGAAAAAATACGCATTTTAATGAAATAAAAGTACTTTTATTGTTTTTCAAAGTATTCTCCTTTGTGTTTAATACACTTTTTCATTCTCTGAAACCAGTTTTTAAAACAGTTATTGAAATGGCCATTTTATAAGCGTCGACTGCTTCTTCCGCGGTCTGAAAACGCTGACCACGCAACCGATTCTTTATCGTTGGGACTTAGGTCGGGGCTGTACGAAGGATGGTCCAGTAATTCGACGTTTTCGCCCTTCAGATAGTCGTCTGTTTTCTGAGCGGTGTGAGGGCTGGCATTATCATGGTGTAGTATAATACGGCGGTTAGAGTTAGTTTTTCGCAGTTCAGCAAAAACAATCGGTAAACAAACGCCTATATACCAATCGGCATTGACAGTTCTTCGATCTTCAAGAGCGATAGTCGCCACGTGACCCGATTTGGAGACAAACGTGGCTACCATTTTTTTGATCGTGCTGCGAGAACGAACAACTTTTGTCGGCTTCGGTTCGTCTTCGTAAAACCAAACTCGAGATTGGTTTTTCGATTCAGGCTCATATGCGTAAATCCATGATTCGTCACCTGACACAATACTAAAAACGGCATTTGAGCTTCCACCATCAAATCTTTTTAAAGTTTTGCGGCACCAATTGACACGTACCGTTTTCTGGTCGTCAGATAACAAGTGAGGAATCCACCGGGAAAATAACTTCCGCACGCCCAACTCTTGTTGTAAAATAACTTGTACCTGACTCATTCCAATGCCTAAAGTCTCCTGAATCTCCCGATATGTAACATGCCTATCTTCCTTTATCAGTTGGCGAACAACATCGATGTTTTGATCGGTAACGGCCGTTTTCGGTCGACCCTCACATACGTCATCCGCAAGAGACACACGGCCACGTTGGAATTCCGAATACCACCGGTATATGGTCGTCTTTGAAGGTGCTTCACTACTAAAAGCAATAGTTAATCGGTCTCCACATTGTTGTTGTGTTAATCCACTTTTAAAGTCATAATAAATCATTGCTCTAAAACTTTCGCGGGACAGCTCCATTTTCACCAGCGACTCAACGACTTTAAAAAACAATTGAAAATCGGACATTGTTTTTTTTTCTAAGTGGCCAGTGTTTTCGAATAATGAGACTATGATTGTAAGAAAGAGGTATAACACATGTCAAATATACGTTCCTAAGTATTAAATTCCCGAAATTTTCAGGGCATCCTACGTATCATGGCACTGTTACATAATCCTAGTGAGTAGCACTTTGACCAACTTAATAGCAAAATAACTTACAAATTATAAATGGAAGTCTCTTTCTCTGATGTGGAGCGCCACTTACACTACCTACTTACTCGTAAATTGTAATTGGACGCTTTAAAACTTAAGAAACAATAAAACTTGTCAAAGGAAAATAGACACTACACCTACAAAACATTTACCTAAATAAAAATAGCAAATGAAAAAATCAAATCTACTTACACATTCTCCTCATCAGTTTCATTGGAGTAGTCAGAGTCTTCTATATCAGGCTGCACATACGAGACTCTGTCGGATATGTAAATCTTGTTAACACATCTGTCATTCTCTTTGGGACATACCAGGATTTCATACTTTTTCAACGCAACTTCTCTGCCTTCATAAGGTATGTAGCAAAGTTTATGTGAAGGGGCTACTCGACCCGGAATGAGGTGTCCCTCGTAAAGAGCGCGCCCAATGTAGAGCCTCTCGAGGGCGTCTTCTGAATAGCCAGCAATAAATGCATCTACTGGTATCTTATCATCACAGGTGGGAACCCAAAATCCGTCAAAGCCACAGAGAAGCTGTAAGCAACAGAAACATACTGTGTAAATACATACCTATAATCTAAGTTAAAGTAGTCAGCATCACTGATCAAGAATAAGTAGCTTAAATTAATGATTAAAAAATAAAGGTTCCTAAACAGTCTTTAATTTTTTTTTTCTTTTAATCTACTGGAATGTGGATCCCCATACAAACAAATATTACTGACACACAAGAAGTTAAAATGTTATTGTTATGAGTAAGCTACTCACCTCAAACTCCAGTTTCTCAGTAGACAGTCCTCCCCAAGGTATATAAGCCTTTCCCAGCGACTGCACATATTTCCCAGGGCTTAGTGAACCCCTGTGCTTAGCTCGTGCAACATACAAATTCTCCTTTTCAAACCCTGCTACTAACAACTCTTGAGGCAGGTCCTGGCCAGGTTCATATGTGATCCACTGGAGCTCACCACAATTTATAGGTGTGTATTTGGTCTTTTCTGATGATGGTGGTACTAAAAATGTATAAAATAGTGAGTGACACTTTTTTGAGGAAATTAAATGGTTGTTGACTTTGCCAAAGAATTTATATAATTAATAATTGATTGAGTCAGCCTCCGTAGCCTAGTTGGTAGTGACCCTGCCTACGAAGCTGGAGGTTCCGGGTTTGAATCCCGGCGAGGGCATTATTTTGTGTATTTATTTATCACAAATATTTGTTCCTTGGTCATGGCTGTCTATGTATTTAAGTAATATGTGTATATCTATTATATATATCGTCGCCTGGTACCCACATCACAAGCCTTAATTGAGCTTACCGTGGGACTAGGTCGATTTGTGTAAAGATGTCCAAAAATATTTATTTTTTTATTATTATTTATTTATTATTGAGTAGCAGTTGGCTTACAATGGGTCCCACTATTACCATTTAACATTTCGTCTAGACCTTGTATTGACATACTGGTTATAAAATTATGACAGCAATGTCAAGTCATAAAAAGGGGCATTGTAAACCTACAGGAGAAGTGAAAATTATTGTAATTACATTCAAACCGCCACTGTACAGGATTTCTCTGCTCAACAACTGAAAATGTGACATACTTCATGTCATTTATATCATTGGCACAGGAGACTATAGCATCAGAGTATCCATCTCTACCGAGACGCACATAGCCATTGCACCAGGTTAGCCAAAACTTGCGGTACTCCTCAGCACTTATAATGCTAGGAGTGTTAGCTGACTCACGGTCACGACTGTCCATCTTCTTGATCCAGCTTCGCTGTCCTTCCCCCAGTACTATCTGTAGTAGTTATGAATACAATAAAAACTATAATTAGGTTGTCATATTACTCTTTCTGATATACATGATCATTAATAAACCTAGCCACTGACATGCTTCATGTAGCTGTTGCTACATGCTGACACCCTTATTTTACATAATCTATCTCAAAAATGAAAGCATTAATGCATATGTAATGCATGTATACTAAATGTAAATGTTTTACCCAGAAGTCGCAATTGTTGGCCGGTTTCCGAGAGAGCCCTAAGGCGGCATTTCCAGACGCTTTGATTTCAAATGCCAGAGCATTACTTGTGATCTTGTAGAATGCACTGAGATGCTTAGGCCAAGTCGTTATCTCTAAAATAATGTTTTGAATTAACAGACAAATGCAATACTCATTTTTTAAGAAAATATCGGCAATAACTTACCCACTAAATCACCCATTTATGCAATAAATTAGTATCGTGCGTATCGCCAGTTGATAACTTAGAAAAATTGATATTTCAAATTACTTCACAGACTGTTTGCACGCAGAGTTACGCATTGATTGAAATAGGTATCTACAATCATTCACGAGAAACCATTATAGCAATCACAATCGTAGAAATAATTACGAGAAAACTTAAGAGAGATTTAAATTTTGTGAGCGACCGATCGGAGACCGATACACAACAAAATAAAACATACAAATATTAGTATGACAATGACATTGACATGTCAATTTTTTTTAATTCATGTCCTACTGCTGCCGGACACTTTGCCAAAGTCAAGCGTTTTCACTTAGAACTGCTTAGAACTATTGAGAGCAAGTGCACCTAGAATTTAGCCCAAATTTTAAATTTAGAGACTCCGTAGCCCAGCTGGTAAAGTAGAGGCATCGTAAGAAGTCGTTTTTGACGTTTGTTTGCACATGAAGTTCTGTAAATGTTGACAGTTAGTATAATGGAGCAAATGTCAAACTTCATTGTTGCCTGTACGGAATAGTGATGTTACTACTGTTGCTGCAATTTACCGATACGTCAATCGAAATAAATAAGTAAACCTTTTTTATGGAGAGGTACGAATAATTGCTATAATAGTAGGTACGCACATATTTTCTAAAAGTTTGTTATGTTATGGTTTCGACAGGTCCTCGCGAGCCCGTGTGCCCGGTGGATACGCGGCTTTACAGACTGTGTTGAACTTGACAACCAGATAAATGTCAAAATTGTTATAAAATCACGTATAATTTTATTTTTCGTAGAATAATAATTTATGTACCACTACGTTATCACCTAGATGTGCTCTGATTTTAATAAATGGTTTTAGTGACTTTATATACTGTATATTAGGGTGGGTCACTGATGTATGAAGAAAAAAAAAGTATTTGTTTTTTACTAGTAACAGTTGTCAATAGTTCCGGAATTAGGTCGACAAAGAGTGTGCAAAATTATTTGGCCATTGGAATTAATTTTCTGGATTGGCGGTTGAGTGTCGATAGCGGGCGGTCGTTCGTTATTTTTTGAAAATTGTTTTCTGAATAAGCGTAAAAAAAAATAGTTGCTGTTCTGTTCTTTTCTGTGGTGGACGGTGGTGAGTAGGTAGTAAGTAGGTTTAGTAAAGTATTTGTGTAAAATACGAACTAACAATTTTATTTTTAAGTTAGTGGGTAGTCAAAGTCAGCATCCTCATGAATGAGGATGCTGACTCGGATGATCCCGGAGAGGGATATTTTCGGCCCTTTTCAAGGAATGTTAGTTTAAAAGATTACGAAATTTTTGAGAACTCGCAAAACCTCATCCCTGCAATGGGGAGGTCAAAGCAACTAAGATTGAGGAGAGCCCAGGAGAAGGAGCTATTCAATAAACGAAATAATGAGCGATCTCGATCTAGATCTCCATCAACGCTGGAGCAATCATCTGTTCCGGATGGGAGTATAACAACCCAGACTCCGGCCTTAACAGATACACAAATTCAACCCGGCCAAAATTCATTGTCAGAGCCTCAGGCATTATCCACCCCACCGGCACATTTGATTGCTCCGACGCCAGTGGAACTATCTGGTCAAACACCTTCTTCTGTTTTCACCCCCGCTGGGCGTGAAAGGTATACTTGTAAGGATCAGGGTCCATTTGTTGTTCATGTGGAAAAGCAGGAGTTGACTCCAAACTCGGGAACTATCTTACACCCAGTATCATTTGGACTTTTTATACAAAAAAGAAAACGTGAATTTCCCAATGTTGTGGAGGGTAGTATAAAGCGAATAGGTCGTAACCGAGCGTCGCTTTGCTTCTATTCAGCGGAAGATGCAAACTCGTTTCTAGATTCTCCCACATTGGCTCAGAATAAATATAGGGCTTTTGTTCCGACTTTTAATGTAACCAGATTAGGCTTGGTGCGGGGAGTCCCGGCAGAGTGGACCCCTGAGGAAGTTGTCGAGCATATGCGGGTTCCTGAAAACTCAGGGGGCGCTACCCCAACTAAAATAAGGCGATTAAATTTCAAAAAGTCGAAGCCCGACGGGTCTTATAGCTGGCTACCCTCGGAGACCGTGGTGATTACCTTCAACGGTCAGTGTCTTCCAAAGAGAGTATTCCTCTGTCTTAATTCTCTCCCAGTCGAGCAATACCAATATCCAACTGTACAATGTTTTAAGTGTTGCCGGTTTGGGCATACAAAAGAGAAGTGTCGCTCCCTCCCCCGCTGTTTCCGGTGTGGCGGGGCACATACAGGTGATACTTGCACAATTGACATGGATACACAGGAGGCATTTTGTTGTAACTGCCCACAGGAAGTAGCAAGAGGCCACTATGCTAATAGTAAATCGTGCCCGCAATTTATACGCCAGGAGGCCATTAAAAAAACAATGTCAGATCAAAATATTTCGTATGTTGAGGCATCCAACCTGCATGCTAAAGTCAGTCGTAAATCCTACGCAAATGTAACTGCTCCCTCCCAGCTATCCCCCCCCCAAGGCACTCACTCTTATAAGAAAACTATTTTTCGACAACCTCGGTCGACGCCCCACATGCCTAAAGGTTACGACAGAAGTGCTCACGAGGCTATAATTAGGGACCCGGTCGTGGAGTCTAGACCCGTTTATGAAGAGCAAATACCCAAAGTCAACTTAATTGACAAGATAATTAAAATGCTTTCTGGTATAATCAAAATAATTTCCCCATCCAGCCCCTGGGCTGACCCATCATTGTTATCCCACGTTGCACCTGTTATTTCTTCTCTTCTGCTTTCTTTTAATAATGGCTCAAGTAGTTCTACAGTGGAATTGCCGTAGTATAACGAATAAAAAACATGAATTACTCTTCTTGATAAATAAGTATAACCCTAGTATTTTGGCCATATCAGAGATTTGGTTAAAACACGACTCTAACTTTAATTTACCTAGCTATACTTCATTAAAGGACTGTCGCGCAACTAGCAAAGAAGTCATATAAATCAAGAGTTATACGACCTTTAGCCATATAAGAGTTTTATAGTCGTTTTTAGTTAACCTGTTAGTCAAATAAACGTTATAAATCTGATAGTTTAGTCGTCCTACCAAATAGTCTAATTACTATGGTAAATAAACGTTTTTGCGACTTAATTATACAACAATCATGTAGAGGTTTTAAAGAAAACGTTTACTTAATGATGTTCAAAGTCGTATAAACGTTTTCGTCTTATAAAGGGTTTTGAAAAAACAGAACCGTCGTAATATGGTCATTTTTACAACGTCTACATAATTTTATTGTTGTATAAGTGATATCTTAAAACCTTATCTCGACAGTTATATAGTGGTATTGAGGGTAACTTCAATATGACAAAAAGATATCAGCGGGACTGTTATCTACCTTTTATTCGACAGTTGGTTATATTAACGTCAAACAAAAACTTTGAAAAACCTTTAGTTGTTGCCGAACCCGTTATATTCCTTTTATTGAACTTTATGTTTTTAAATTGATTTTAAGTTACGGTTATAAAACATCATGCAATTTAAAGTCGATTTGAAATTAATATTATAAAACATCAGTCGCCATTTCGTGAGCATCACAGTACTATTTCAAAGAAAAAAACCATGGACGTTACATCGTGGAAACGGCACAAACGAAGTGGCGGACTAGTAATGACGGCTTAGTAATGGCGGACAATTTGTAGTCGTTATAAAAACCTTTACTTAAGATAAAGTTATATTGTAGTCGTATAAGTATAAATCCATGACTTGTTCCAAAATGGCTAACCTTAACTATAATAAAATATGAAGAAATATTGTTATAAATTATAATTATTTCGAATATATTAAGAGCGCGACAGCAAAAAACTGTATATCATCATAAACTTTAACAGTAAAGTGACCTTCCCATACGAATTCAGCTCACGCCAAATGTGCAAACGCTCAATATATAGAACAATAATTTCCATTACAAAACTTATAAAATTACCTTGTATTATTTTTCCGTACACTTTTTGTCACACACACCAAGTTTTGCGCGTATCTAAAATAAATGTCAGGAGCAGTTTTATAAATAAAACTTAAAAATGTTTAGATGACTTAAAAGTCCAATAAGCATTGAGTAAGGATTACACTAAACCTTCTATAAAACAAAATGGTCAGTTATAAAACCTTTATTTGATATTTAGGTTGCGTAAAGGTTTTTGTTGTACTCTTTATACAACGTTTTGGTCATTCCTTAATCGTTACAATACCTTTAATAAACGATTTAAGTCGCCATGCAAACCTTTATTTAACCTTTATCTCACCAATAAGTCTTATAATTTGCGCCACTTTCGCCTTTTATAACCGTTTACCTTACGTTTATATGACCAACCAAATAGGACTACAAGTTATATGCAAAACGTTGTCTCAACTTCTATATGACTATATTTTGCTAGTTGGGGGTCAGATGGACGAGCCGGTTGTGCGCTTTTCATCAGAGAACATGTTTCATTTTCCCCATTACACATCCCTTTAGGTAATTGCGATTTTCACCTAACTGGTGCTCGAGTGGATGGAATTACTTTTTTATCTATTTATATACCTAGCCCTACCTCTACAATACTTCGAGAATTAAAACAATTAATTGACAATCTCCCACAGCCGGTTATTATTTTAGGCGACTTTAATGTTCATCACCATCTATGGGGATGTCATAAAATTGACGCCCTTGGTGAACAACTATTGGAAATCTTAGATTCTGCTAACTTATGTATTTTGAATTCAGGCGCACCAACTTTACGTACTTCTCCCACCCAAGCGACTAGCGCAGTGGACCTGTCTCTCTCATCTCCCACTCTTGCTTCTCAAAGTACGTGGGAAGTGTTAGATAGCACTTATGGTAGTGACCACTTCCCTATTCTCATCAGTTTTCTTACAGCACTTTCCCTCCAAGAACGACGAAGTACTTTTCAGCCCCTTCTAGCGTACAATATCAATGGTGCCGATTGGGAAACTTATAAAAAATACCTTGACACAGAAGTTAAATATTTATCCCCTATTATGCCTCAATCAATTGAATTATGCTCTAAAAAAATAATTTACGCTATAAAATCAGCTGCAGATAAAGTATTTCCCCTCAAGAATACAGCAGTAGGCAAACTTCCCTCTCCGCCTTGGTGGGATAAGGAGTGCACCAAAGCGGTGAAAGAAAGAAAGAAAGCCGAACGTTTATACGCATTAAATATGTCTAATGAAAACTATGAAATTCTAATAAAAGTTATGGGCGAAACTAAATCCTTACTGCACAATAAAAAGTCAGAAGGCTGGAAATCTTTTTGCTCATCTTTGAAACCTTCAACTCCGGATGTGCTAGTCTGGAATAACATACGCAGGTTTAGAAGGTCATACAACCCTCGTAGTCACTCTTTTCCTTCATCGCTTCACTGGGCAGAATCCTTTCTATCTAAAATTGCTCCCCCATATGTCCCGAATGTACTAGATTCTCCCATAGGACTTCTTAACAATAATTCAACTGATCCGTTAGACCAAATTTTCACACTCACAGAACTTAAGAACGTACTTAGATCTGTCAGGGACTCTGCCCCGGGTTGTGATGGAATTACATATTCCTTCATATCTAAGGCTGGCGACGCCTTCCTCAAATATTTTCTAGATTTATTGAACTGCATACTCCTTTGTGGCCATCCGCCGTCTGCTTGGAAAGTTCAACTGATTATGCCTATTTTAAAAGCCTCGAGAGATCCAAATAATCCCGAGTCATACCGCCCGATAGCTCTTTCCTCTGTCTTGATGAAGATTCTTGAACATCTCATTAAAAACCGGTTAGAATGGTTTGTAGAAAGTCGTGAGCTACTGGGAAATTCCCAATTCGGATTTAGAAAAGGCAAAAGCACTGTAGACAGTTTAGGTATTTTTACATCCGATGTTAGACTCTCGTTCTCCAATGGTGCGTCAGTGGTAGCCGTATTTCTGGATGTCGAGGCTGCCTATGACAACGTCCAGCTCCCCATTCTCAGGGAAAAATTCCGCCAGCTGAGAATCCCGGTGAGGCTGGCCACTCTCATTGGCAATCTTCTTTCAGAACGGCAGGTTACATTTCGTGGCAGAGACTCTTCTATTAATCCTTCGAGAACAGTCTGGCGTGGCTTGCCACAGGGATCTGTCCTGAGTCCTCTATTGTATAACCTTTACACCTATGATTTGGAGAGGTCAGTTAATGGGTGTCAGATTTTACAATACGCGGATGACCTACTGATTTATTGTACAAATAAAGATATTTATACGGCCTGTGGCGCGATAAATAATTCCTTACAGTCACTTAATGCCTGGCTTATAAATAACGGGCTGTCCCTCTCTCCCAGTAAAAGCTGTGCTGTGTTATTCTCGCGTAAAAAAGTATTACCACCGATTACAGTGGCCATCAATGATTCTTTAATCCCTGTTAGTTCCTCATATAAATTCTTAGGAGTCATTTTAGACTCCAAATTAAATGGTTCACTCCACTTTGATTACCTGGTTAAGAAATGTGAACGAGGAATCAATACTCTAAGATGCCTGTCCGGAGTTTGGTGGGGCGCCCATCCTACCTCTCTCAGATTATTATACAATGCCATAGTTAGGAGTGTATTAGATTATGGTACGTTTCTATTGGAGCCGGGGAACAAAACAGGTTTTCGAAAATTAGACCTCATTCAATCAAAGGCGCTGAGAATTATTACAGGGGCAATGAAATCTAGCCCAATCAATGCCTTACAGGTGGAATGTGCTGAACCTCCTCTTCAACTACGCAGGCAGTTTCTGTCTGATAGCTATTTTTTCCGCTCGCTTCAATTTTCTCACCACCCCATTATTCACCGAGTGTATGATTTGAAAGGTATTCCCTGGTCGAATAATAGGAGCCCCCCATGCCTTGTTAGCAGTTTATTGAAATTTCAATCTATCAAAGACCCTGTATTCCATTCTCGTAGACTCCCGCTTTTTGAAGTAGAATATCAATCCGTTATTTATCAACCCCGCGTTATACTAAATTTTGACATCTGTCATGATGACCCACATGCAGACGAATACCTTCGCCAAATCTTGTCTCAAGAGTGGCATGATTGGAATACTATTTACTGTGATGCATCTAAACTTTCTGAACTTGGTTGCGTAGGGGTTGGTATCTTTCACTCACAGTATAACGCTTCCCTTAAAGTGAAATATCCTCCAGAAACCTCCGTATTTACTGGGGAGTGTGTAGGCGTGTTGGAAAGCGTAAAATATATTCTGCAACATAATTTAAACAAATCAATCGTTTTTTCTGACTCCCGTAGTTGTTTACAAGCCTTAATCTCTAATCCTTTTGCTGTTAAAGTTCACAATCCAATTGTATACGAAATTAAGGATAAACTTTTAACTTGTAAAAAAAGAGGATTTGAAGTCGCTCTGGTATGGATCCCTGGTCATTCAGGGGTATCTGGGAATGAGGTAGTTGACCAGATAGCTAAGAAAGCGGTGGTGAGTGGAGAAAAAAAATGTTTTAAAAATTACTGCCATGATATAGCCCCCTTAGCATCGAAGTTCTTATTTCGAACGTGGTCATCCTCCTGGACTAAAACAAGTAAAACCCGAGGTAAAATTTTCTCCCTTGTCCAACCCACAGTCACAAGAAAACCTTGGTTTTCAAAAATTGTCATCCCAAAACAATTTTGTTCGACAATTATTCGAATGAGATTAAGCCACTGTAGTAGTCCTTCTCATTTAGCTAAAATCCATGTCCGTGACTCCTCTTTGTGTGAGTGTGGGTTGGATGAAGGGGATCTCAACCACATCTTCCTTGCTTGCCACCTCAATAATAATACTAATCTTTATAAAGAGTTGATTAGATTAAAAATTCCCTTTCCAACCCGTATTTTAGATTTAATTAAGTGTGATAACAAAGAAATTGTCGAAGCTTTGTGCTCTTTTTGTGAACTGAATGAGATTAAATTATGAGCACAAGTTTGTGTGTGAGTAGATATATGTTCATGTATGTATATATGGGTACCTAGATATATACATTACTAGATATGCATAATATTATTGTTAATATGGTTAAAGTACTAATCTGTTAGTTTTGGCAAGGTTAGTAGTATAAGTAAGTAGTTTTTGTTTCCCAACCTAGTATGGGTAAGTAGTTGGTTTTTTTTTTCTTTTGGTGTCCGCGAATAGCAACTATAATTATTATTAGTAGCGTCTCATATTTACGAAATGTTTTCTTGATATGAAATCGACATGACACTGGCTAATGAACCGGTATAGCCATTGAAAAAAAAAAAAAATAATAATAATAATAATTTTCTGCCTCCGGATCTAATTGAAAGATTTCATAGAAACTTCAGTACATTTTGTACTGACCACAGTTGATATCTATGTTTTTACTTTTTATTGCAACTTGAGCTATGTTTGAGTATTGTGTTTACCTGGAAATAGCTTTTCTATAGTTATGGAGCCAAAAGAGACGAAAAAAAAGTCAAAAATAATAACTTTTTTTTTTGAAGTTCCATACATTTTAAGAAAATTACTAATCAAATCCGGAGGCAGAAAAACTTAAATTAAAAATATAATAAAAATAAGAATGATAATCAAATATCAAATGGCACCGTTTTGTTACTATTATCTTCAGAAAATCGAAATTTTTGAAAAATGACCCACCCTACTGTATATACGGCATTTCTCTATTTGGCATACCTACATTGCCCTCTGGCCCCTATACCACAAAACTTTACAAGCGTACAATTCTACAAAATTGTCAACTTTTTGTATGAGAATTTATACAATTTTGTAGAATTGTACGCTTGTAAAGTTTTGTGGTATAGGCCACTGAGCTAGCACGCAAGTTTCCCAACGTGGATTGGGAGTGGATCGCTGCAGGCTGGCAAACTCGCGTCCAAGCTCATGGTCTCAACCACTGCCAGTTCTGCATTGACATTACTACCAAGTGAAACTACCTACGTATATTGTACATCAGACTCCGATACTATTTGACCTAGCATTACATTTGGACACCGATTACCTACTGCTATTAATTGTTGACCTTGATTTTTAATTTTGACACTGGTTTTGACACTAGTTACTATCTATCGCTAACAGAGGTTGTGGATGCTATTTCCTCTATAGGTCACGTCCTATAAAACATCCTACATAAATGCGACTTTACGCTTTGAGTATTTAGACGGGAGATGTTGTAAAGGGGCGACCCCCTCCGGCAAAGTACATTGGCCAGCTGGCCAGCTTCGTTATATACAGTGTATTCATCCTTACTTGTCTTATCATGTAAACAAACCACAGACCAAGTAAAACAAACAAAACGTCAACGATGATCAAAAGACAATCACTAGTGATTAGAAATGTCGATATTATGAAATGTCAGCGATAATTTCACTGCTTAGGTACGTAAATAGAGGATTATCGATTTGACATCGTCTGTCAGGATGAGAATTAATTCGTATAAGATTATATCAAAAACTATGGTTAAATTTCGAGGATTTTTCTCTGTCGCTCCAACGAAGGCGCCACTAGTCACGAGAAAAATCACATGAAGTGCACTCGTAACGAACAACGTGAAGCGAAGTAGCGAAACGAATGACTTTTGACGTGAAGATTTTATTCAATATTCAATAGACAACTAAGCACTGCCAGTCTTTGAATAAAATAAATATTGAAATCAATTACAAAAACCGGCCAAGAGCATGTCGGGCCATGCTCAGTGTAGGGTTTCGTAGTTATTCAAAAACGGCTGGGCCGATTATGTTCGAAATAGTTTTATGCCAGCCCACTATTCATGATTTTTTTTGGACCTTTGGATCAAAAGTTAGAGGGGGGGACAATTTTTTTTTCATCTGGAGCGATTATCTCCGAAAATATTGACTTTAGAAAAAAACTTTCTTAAAAGCCCCTTTTTCTTTTTAAGAGACCTATTCAATTATACCCCACACTATACGATTACAGCAAATAAAAAAATCACCCCACATCACCAATTGGGGGGGAGGTACCCGATTTTTTTTTTTACTTTTTATTGTATCACTTTGTTGGCATGATCAATATGTATACCTGTACCAAATTTCAGATTTATAGTATTAACGGCCACTGAGCTAAGTATGCTGCGGAAAGACGGACATAGCGAAACTATAAGTATGGGTTCCGTTGTTGCCATTTTTGCTACAAAACCCTAATAAATTTTGGTAAATTACTGCAATTTATTTTAATTCCATTTTCCTCGAGTTATACTTTAAGTATTTATATCGATATATTGACATGCCAACATTATGGTACATAGACAATCTAGACATCACAATGTCACATCAATGTCAGATGTTTTTAAAGTTATCCGACCGTAACAGCATTTATTGACGAAAATCTTTACAGAAATGATATTTTTCAGTGCTTTTTTGAGTGATTATAATACTTTGCGAGTTTAATTAAGTATGCAACAACATTTGACGTGGTGATTAATGTGTAATTGCAGAGAAAATTGTGATAATGTTTTCAAAAAGTGTTTGTTTACATCATAAGACAAGTAAGGATGAATGCACCTTAAAACTACTTGAAGTCACATCACCGCCATTTTACATTGATCCGTGTCGCGTGACGTTTCTCCCTAAAAATGGTGAATTGGGCTGTATTGTACTGTAAAAAACGATCCGGAAGCTCAAATTTGCAGCAAGATCGTATTTCTTATCATAAGTAAGTATTTTTACTAACCATTAAATGTGTATTGAAGTATAATCGCAATTAAAGAAAAAATCGTTTGCGATACGTAAACGACAGAAAAATGTAAACAATGAATACAGTGGTACGGGGGCATATCGGCTTTAGGGATGTGACAAAGTGACTCAACATTTGAATCATCGTTCAATCATTCATTCAATCACTACAGTTTACAAAAAGGCTACTTGACCCATTTTTAAAGTTTGTCGTGTATAATTAATCAATATCAGATTAACAGAAAAAAATATAAATATATTTTTTCACGAAATTATAACTTAAAATTTAAACTTTCGTTACCGCGCGAAAACGATACTAGCCATGTTAATGCTTAGATTATCTGTAGTGTGACGTCACTCAAACCGAAAACAAACATTTGACATGTCACTTATGTTATGTCAATGACACAGCAAAGCTACATGCCTACATGTCCATGGCGAACTTCACTCGTATAAGATTCGACATGATGATGATGACTTCAATCCCAGTTGGGACGGTGACAAATGTATTGTTACTGCTAAGATGGGTAGTTAGATTTAATTATTGAGTGTAATTTACATAATTGTATGAATACCTATATTTCTAATGAGAGGATTTTAATAAAATATGAATATAATTATATAATAGGTGACTTTTATTACTTGAGCCTGGCAAACCTACCTACTCGGCAACAGAATAGAAGAGGCAATCATAGACTTAAATACATGAGTAACCCGGTTCAATAATATTTTGATATGAAGATAGAACCTACAGATAATTATAAAGTAATTTAGCGCAGATTTTACTGCTAATATGGTTTTCCGAACTAATATTTAATTCAACTGAATTCACATTTTTAATTTTTATTAGTAATAGTATTTTAGACAATCATTCATTCATCAGTCAGTCAGTGACTTCATGACTCATTCATTCAGGTGTGTCGCATCACTATTTCTTTCGTATCATGTTCGTATGTGTGCTGCTTGGTTACGTGAAAACTGTTTCTGTGTGCGTGTAGTTACTATTGTGTGCATTTATGTCGAAGTGTGGGTTTATCGCAACAGTCAAAACTGTGTCTGTTGAGTTACTTATCTTGTAGTGGTGTGCTGTACGTGTTTACCTCGTCCCCCGCTAAAATTGGTGAAAAAATTTGTTCGAAGACTTTACGTTATCACACCTCCCGTCTAAATACTCAAAGGACTTTACGTCATTATGACGTCACCGGCACCAAAGTTTCGCTGCCTGCTAATGATTCTAAGTAAAATTACCAAACACTTTTTTAGTTCGGATTACCTAACACTTTTTTAATTAAATTTTTTAATGGCAAGTACCAGATCTAACGTCCTTTCGCACTTGACTGCAAATTTTACGACGGTAAAATCGAGCGTTTCACTACACTATTGTGAGCTGTCAAAAACGACTTCTTACGATGCCTCTACTTTAGTGACCCTGCCTACGAAGCTGGAGGTTCCGGGTTCGAATCCCGGCGAGGGCATTCTTTGTGTATTTATTTATCACAAATGTTTGTTCCTTGGTCATGGCTGTCTATGTATTTAAGTATCTATATGTATCTATCTATTATATATATCGTCGCCTGGTACCCACATTAGTACATTACAAGCCTTAATTGAGCTTACCGTGGGACTAGGTCAATTTGTGTAAGATGTCCCAATTTATTATTATATTATTATGTTTGTATCTCCTTGGGAATCACGGGCTTATAAATCCCGGTTTTTTGATAGGCTTGCGCGGGGATACAGATCCAACACGTAGAGGCCCTTTGGAGAAATTTGCTGTGTTGTACACCTGCTGCAACGCAACCCATTCACGGGCACATCAATAGATATCCGTAAACCGGTCCCAACAGGCGTATAGAGACTATTGAGAAGTAATGGAAAAGACTAATCGGCTATGGTGATGGAAGATGGATGGATCAGAAATGGAGCTATAGAAAAGAGGTCCGGACACCTGCCATAACAATGATTTCTCTTTGCTATCGAGGCAGGCGGTGACTCGCCGCCGAATAGATGGGCCCCCGTAAATGCCGTCACAAGAGACAGCCAGGGGCAACACCGGTGTAGGCGGCTCAGGAGTGTAGAGAGGTGTACACCGCTTTCTGCGCAGTGGCTTGACGGCCGCTGCACCAACTCGCGACTTACGCAAATTTACACTTCCACCCCTGGAGCATATAGCTCTGACGACTCCTCTCTGGACGGCCAGTTAAGGCAAGCCAGAGCTGAGAGTCCTACGGGTCCCCTTGGGGTTCCACTCCAACCGACGAAGACACGCCGGAGGCGGGGACCCTGACCGACTCTCGGGAGCACTCGGGTCCGTGGGGTCGTTACTCCCCAACAGCTCGCCACAAGCTGCCCTGCGGCCATATTATTATTATTATTATTAGAGAAAATATATATAATACAATAATAATTATCACTGTTGTGAGAAAACACACAAAATAAAAGTACAGGATGCAACTTTTAAAATTTTAGTCGGTTCGATTACCGGGTGCGAAAAAGGAATTTTTAAAATCTTTAAATCCAGTTTTCTTTCTTTAAAAAAATAAAGGAATGTTTTCTTTGAGTAGATTTTTTTATCTACAGTATTAAGAGTAGGGGAAGTCCGGGACACTTGACCAGGTGGGAGACTTGAACCATCCCAAATATTTCAATTCATATTTCGCGCCACCGGCGCCGTTGCCCGCTCGAAGGAAGGTTGCATACTGACCTCCCCATATTGGCTGCCATACTAGCCGCCATTGGTGCGGTTCGGCGTTTAGCGAGTAGAACGTGTTTTTGCGTGTCAAAAGTGAAAAAACAATATTTTTTGCATTCTAATGCAATCTCAACAGTTTTGGAGGTAAGAACTGTTTTGTTATCACATTGTATTCATGGTTTAATTTAATGTAGTTTTATTGAATTAATGGGCATTTCTCAGAAGCATACTTTTTGGGAGTTTTCTACGAAAGAACGGTTGAAATAGTGGTTGTAAGTTGGTCTTACGAATACTATTATATGTAAAATTTGTGTATCTATCGAGGCATATTATTATCAACTAGGTCCTTAATACTAAAAAAATATTTTAGCTAAACAGATAATAGTCAAAACTAATTAGTCTGGCGCGTCCTAATTTCACTTTTTACCATTTACTTTAGAAAAAGACTCAATATCAAGAGTGTTTTGACTATTTTAGACATCTGAGTTTATATTGTAATAAATGTTCTATCCATGTTTAAATTAATATGTAACAAATTGTAATAAATATGTGAAATAATTGGTAAAAAAAAGTGTCCACACCCAAAAATATAATTAGTCTGGACACATTCATCAATTCGTGTACCGTGTTTTAGTATGTGAGTAGTCGCATGACGAGCAATCGGCCTCATAGGTCGGTCGCCGGCAAGCGATCTAGTGAGAGTGTTTTGTTGTGGAGAGTTCTCTGGGCGACACAAAATATTACCAAAGTGTGTAATCTGGCCTTTGTAAGGTTAGTAGTATAATTAATCTGTCTTTTTTATGCTACTATTGTTAAGGTTCAATTTTGTCTGTGTTCGATAACTATATATTTAATACGTGTAGCTTTGAGGTGGAATTGGATTTCAATGGCAATAATATTTTTTTGATGGATGAAGACCATTTCATCGAAATAATCTCATTAGTCTGGTTCTAATTTATATGGATTCATCTGGTTCACATAGCCAGATGAATTAGTAAAGTGCTGATGAATGATAATTTAGTGCTAATTTGTGCTTTTTACATAGGGATCATAGTATGAAATATGGCAAAACCTAAGAAACAAAGAAGAGAAGAACGACTGCAGAAAAAGAGGTTGGCTAAAAAAGGGATTGGTTAAGCGCATAAAGGCCGACGAAGCCCTGAGGAAAGAGGAACAAAAGAAAAATAAAAAAATCATATTTACGAAAAATAAGAAGAAAAAACAGCTATCGATTTTATACTTACGTGACTGATCATTGTTTCCTATCTTAAAGACTAAGAAGATTATGTTCCTATCCTAAATGTTAAACATCAATTATACTACAAACATATTAAATCGATAGTAATTAAAAATGTTAAGATTTCTATTAATATATTGTATTACTATGTTGGTAACCATACTAATTGATTCTCAATACTCAATACAATTTTTTTTAACTAAGAGGTTTTAGTTTCAACATTAAAATTATTTGAAAAACTGGTTAAAATTATTATTAAAAAAATGCTTCAAGGTAATAAATCAGCCTGTGTTGATTTTTTCTGATTTCTTGTTACAATCATCAATTAAATTACATTCAATTACTGCCTTTTTTCGATAAAAATAATTATTCCTTCATTTTTTTCTTTTTATTTCAAAATCATACAAAAACATTAATTATCAGTTTCCTTACTTAAGTAAACTAAAAATAGTTATTTGTACAACATGAGAGCAAAGTACGTATTTGATGCGAGTGTCAGTTTTGAGTCGTGAGCAAGCGAAAGATTCTTTTATAGAATCACGAGCGTAGCGAGTGATTCTGTAATAGAATCTTGAGCGTAGCGAGAGACTCGAAAGACACGAGATTCAAATAACTTTGCTCTCAAGTTGTACATACAACTTTTCACCTCAGCATGGAGAAAAGGAAAATATGTTATTAAACATTTATACGTGCCATCCCGTTATTTTTTGTTTTTGTTTTACCATTATGTTTGTAACAGAAAGTACATAATTATAACTACTAAAAAAATGAAAGCTCATAAAATTTTATAAAACAGTTATAATTACTTAGAAATGAACTCGTGTCGAATTTTTGAACGCGATTCTGACTCGCCTAGTACCACGATATCCGTCCGTTTTAAAACGGCTGTCTTTCTCTCTGTCACACTTATATATAAGAGCGATAGAGAGGTGGAATGACGGACGCCAATGTTATGTATGCTTGGTGGTAGGGGCCATATGCCGTGCGGATACAAGGAATCGGGTCCGATAAAACGCGTCGTCTAATACAACTGGCTGAATACGCTAGGATGCCATGAACGAAAAAAAAATGCATATTATGACAATTTATAACGTAACATTTTTCATCTCTGTCTTTTTACTAACAAGTGAAAGAAACAAAAGAAAAAGTTGAAGTCTAAACGTCATGGAAAACAACATTCACTCAGTGAGCAAAATCGCACTTTGCTCACTGATTTCGCGAATCAAAAGAAGTCTTTTCGAGCTGCTGAGGTGAAAAAATATTAATCTAATTAATATGAACACACTCTAATTCATTTGTTTACGTTTTCCTTATAATTCTGTCACACTTCTCATTTATCTGACCAGAATCTAATTCATATGTTTACTGTTCCTCATTATTTTGGCACACTTCTCATTTATCTGATATACTCATTAGTCTGAGCTAAATATCAGACAGAAAGAAGGCAGCAATACATGGCCTACGATATATGTTTCTAAGTGTAGCATTTTATGCACAATTAACCCTTTGTACCAATTCTATAGTCAACTTTTATAAACGACAGACCAATTAGGCAAAAATGGCTGTTCTCGGAGAAATGCCCTAATAGTGTTTTAGTCGTTGGTTGATTTTGTTTCTCGAAAATTAAGTATTTACACGGCAAGAGGGTAGCGGGAGACTTGACCAATCCGGTGGGAGGAGACATGATCACCGGTTCGAATCTCCCGCTCTGTTTTTATTAAATTTATATTTTATATTCATGACATTATTTTTGTTTTAGTACATCATGCCATTTGAATACAAGGCAAAGGGGGTTCTAACCGCCAGAAATTCACAAAGGAGGCACTGGAAAATGCTGTAGAAGAAATAAAATGGCATGGATGGATGGATGGCACGTTGAGGTTCAATATATATTACTGATTAAATTTGTTAAGACTCATTAATAATTGCACCTTTATATGTTATGAATGTGCATGATCATTGGAGATTCTAAATGTGCCATTACTTGTAGTTTAAACGCAAATTCGTCATCTATTAGAAGTACCTAAATAATTTAGATTTGTTGATCCTCAAGATTTATAATTATAACACAAAAATAGCTTAATAAGGTTAAATGTTCATTACATTTGTAAGAATGAGTCATTTTTAATGATGTTAGAATTTTTCATTAAATATTATTAATAAAAAAGTTGTTTTTCTTTTTACACAAATTTATGATCAAGTCTCCCGGACGCCCTGGTCAACTCTCCCGTAGGGGTAGGAGATATGAACCATTTTTCCTTTTTTAGAAAAAAAAATATAAAAAAATATTGGTAACTCAATTAACCAAATCATGATATTAAATCGTACCTAACTAGATTTGACACCTCTTTGCTCAATTAGAAGCTGTTGTGACTAATTTAGAAAATGTTATGCACATTTAATTAAAATGGGGTTCATCTCTCCCGGACTCCCCCTACTTCCCCTACGGGTGGCATTACAAAATTCCACCCTGTATAAATTATTATAATCGATGAAATGGCCAGGCGGCCCCAATTTCACCACGTTGATGACAAGAAGTGCTACAATTGTAAATTTACTGTTTCTCCAATCGGGGACGTCTATAGGCTACAGTTACCTACTGCTTACCATCGCAAGGGCCGTGCGTTTGTTTGCCACCAACATATTTTATGTTGTATGTAGTGCAGGAACTTTAATAAATCAGCAGTAAATCTTTTTTGCGAAGTAAAATTACAATTGGCACAAAAACACGACAATTGTAGCGAAATTCCGACATACTTAAGCCGAACCTCATGTCAAGATTCAATGAAAATTGTACTAAACCTTGCGGGTTTCGTACAATTTTCATTGAACGGGTTTCGGAAAATAAAAAGTAATTTTTTAACGATATACCTACTTAATAACGTTGCTAGTAATAATTTTATGTTGATGGCAAACAAGCACAAATGGACCTTGAGTTTTATAAAAGCAAACGAGACTATTATGCCAGAATAGCAGACAAACATGCGTCTGCTACAAGATAACCGAAAATGACTCCACTAACTATTTATACGCAGTTCGTCAATAATTTGGGAATGGTAATGACTTTGATTGGTGCGCCCACTGGCAAGAGATTTGATTTGAGTGACACTGACAAATCTAGAGATGGGACAGCTGCGAATTTTAGGTCGATATCGATGAGTTACCAAAACTGACTTGAAACCAACGCAACGTGTGGCTTAGAACATGAGCCTAAGTATTTACAAGTTTCAATAAAGGTCTGTAAGAACTTAAATCTTTAAACCAAGACCAGTTACGTGGAACATTTAAATTTTTACATAAAAGCTTTCATCGCCTGTACTGTGATTTCTTTAGTTATTTCATCTACTATTTATTAATATGAGTTCATCATCATCATCAGCCTATGTTAGTCCACTGCTGGACGTAGGCCTCTCCTATTAACCATGCGTATTAGGAGGTAAATGCCCATAATCGCCACGCTGGGCAAGCGGATTGACGATCGCAGTAATGTCCACTATGATGACGCTGCTGCCCATCAATCTTGTAGAAGTCAGTGACACTTCAATCCCTTAGTCGACTCTTACGACACCCGCAGGAGGAGTTGGGATGGAGACAAATTTATTCTTACTGCCGTCACCACACGGCAACGAGACGGAACGAAGACGAGTTCAATGAACCCAAATCACATCGTTTTATTCCCAAGTTCCTGTTGCCACCTTCCGACTCTATCATCTGAACAATTTCATAATACTAATCATTACATTGAATTGTCTTCCATTGAATATGTATACCTACTCAATCGGTAACATGGTAGGGTATTAAGGTGCGTTCAAAACAAAAGAGCGTTCGCTGTTCTATCTTCCATTCTACGAAATCAACCAATCACGTTTTGTGTAACGATCGAATTTCGTAGAATGGGGTGTTAGAACAGCGAATGCTCTTTTGGTTTAAACGCACCTTTAAATGTAACTCGAAAGATTTGATGATAGAGAGACGAACATCGGGGCAGAGCATGAATGTAGGATTAATATGGATTTGACAACGTTATAATAATAGCAAGAACGAAAGGGATGGTCTTATGAAACTTTTTACTAGTGGAAGTGAAAAGGAACGATAATCGTCCGTCCTTATCACTGTGCTACTATTTTTTGTGTGTGTGTGCATTAGATGCTAAAATAAATGTAAGTGCCAGACAAATGCGTTGAATACGTCACTAAGTGCCACACACACAAGTATCTTCTTAGTAGTAACTGACTATGTCTATCCCTCTTAGTGGCACACTATGTGCGGCCCCTCGGGCCAGAGGAAATAAAATTAAAGCTTGTGGACAGAACCGTTGTATTATGATATTTTCATACGATTTACACATTGCGTTAATTAGTACAGCATGGTTTAATAGTACATTATGCATCTAAGGAGGTAAATACGGGATTCATAACGAGATATACCTATTAAATTTTAATTACTCAAGTTTGTAATTCTCTTACCGACCGTAAAACATACAATGATTTGTATTACACTTGCAATAGTTTTCTTTCACACCACCTATTCGAAAAACGGGTTTTTTTCCCTGTTTTAGGAGGGAATAAAGTGGCACTTTTCTGTTCAAAGACTTAATATTGCAAACCTAAAAAACAACAATGAAATAAGTACGTTCATAATCGATTACGATTTCTTCAGAATCGATTAGGCATGTGCATAAATATAAAATATATAATCACATGTGTCACACGATATTAATATTATTTTCTTCATGGGCGTTAACGCTTGAATCCCTCATTAGTTACCTTAGGATTTCACTTTAGAATCCCTCACTCCGTCGCTTCATTCGGGCTTCAATAAACGTCCTCGTCAAAATATACAAATTTGATCCCTTGTGACACAATTATTTATGATAAAATAATATTAAAATTTGTCTAACTACAGCGATGCTTGTAAGCCATGGCGCGATTAGAAGGCAAGTCTGATAAAAAGTTTGTGAAATATTAATAACAATAATCTAAAACAGTAACACTTAAAAGGTAAGAGCAATATTATGATTATTGACAACATGGATGGATCTTATTCATTCCTAAATCTCCTAATACCGTCGTACGGTGCCGGAAAGAGTTGAACGGCTCCGATCACGGCCGAGTACCTACGATAAGGACCGGTCAGAGCTCTACATTGAAATCTGCAATAGATCTGACAACACGAAGTAATACTGTCGTAATCATACACGTCTGTTCAATTTCAAACTAGTTACTAACAACTAGTCTCCAAAAATGAGATTTACGATTGCCGATCACCCGCTGTCCTATCTATCTGTACGTCGGACTCAGCGGCTGTACGCGTGCTGTCTGACGTCTCGACGGCAGGACGGAGCACGGGAGAGCCGACCGCCGCTTTACAACTGTTGCGGTAGCAAATCGCAGCCGATCGAGCGTTTCTACGGCCGTAAGGAGGGTGAGACTGCTTAA
>JALPQI010022400.1:0-19937 GCA_025490895.1 Thaumatotibia leucotreta
ACAAGGGAAACAGGTGATGTCATGTTTAAAAAAAAACGAAATGCAAAAAATTTTAGGATCATGTCTTATTTAAGTCATTTTGTTAGGCATATTCCCACTTGGATCTAGTACTGCTGTCTTCACTATAGATAAGGGAAACAGGTAATGACATGTTTTAAAATAAAGACTTTCTGCTGTAGGTTTTCTAAGTTGTTATCTTATGTTATGTCACAATAGATGTTGCACATGTAGAAAGCCCACGGAACCCTCTCTCTCGACCAATGACGACATGTCGCCTGGAGGGCTGTCTTCACTATAGACAAGGGAAACAGGTGATAACATGTTTTTAAATAAATAAAGATTTTCTGAGCTGTTACCTTATGTCATGTCACAATAGATGTTGCACATGTACAAAGCCCACGGAACCCTCTCTCACGACCAATTACGACGCGTCGCTAGGACGGCCGTCTTCACTATAGACAAGGGAAACAGGTGATGACATGTTTTCAAATAAAGACTTTCTGCGTGAGGATTTCCGAGTTATTACTTTATGTCATGTTACAATAGAAGTTGCTGTAGATCGCCCTCGGAATTCTGTATCTCGACTAATTACGACCGTCGCTAAGGCTGCTGTCTTCACTATAGACAAGGGAAACAGGTAATGACATGTTTTCAATTAAACAATGACTTTTTGCTGAAGGTTTTCTGAGTTGTTACCTTATGTCATGTCACAAAAGATGTTGCACATGTAGAAAGCCCACGGAACCCTCTCTCTCCACCAATGACGACATGTCGCCTGGAGGGCTGTCTTCACTATAGACAAGGGAAACAGGTAATAACATGTTTTTAAATAAAGCCTTTCTGCAAGAGGTTTTCTGAGTGACCTTATGTCATGTCACAATTGAAGTTGCATAGATCGCCCTCAGAACCCTGTCTTTTGACCAATTATGACCGTTGCTAGGATGGCCATCTTCACTATAGACACGGGAAACAGGTGATGACATTTTTTTTTTTTTAATCTTATTTATTTTACAAGCCATACATCTTATGATTAAGTCGGCTATAGGTGATGACATGTTTTTAAATAAAGACTTTCTGATGGAGGGTTTCTGAGTTACCTTATGTCATGTCTACGCCATTTTCAAGTGTTTCTCTAAATTAGGTCAGTTAGGTCGTATCAGGGGCTTATGCCACTTCGCCAAACTTCGCTTTAACTTGTTTTTGAAACAGGAATATAGGGATCTAGGATCATAATAATACTGAACGCTTCAATTTATGGAAGTGAGTATGCCAGCGGTTTTAGTACTGCACGCGCATGTTGCTTCCGGTGCTCTCGCTCGACCAATTGCGACGCGCCGCTAGGACACCCGTCTTCACTATAGACAAGGGAAACAGGTGATGACATGTTTAAAAAAAAAATAATGTAGAAATTTTTAGAATCTTGTCCTATTTAAGTAATTTTGTTAGGCATATTCCCACTGGGATCTAGTACTCACTAGTAGTCTTCACTATGGACAAGGGAAACAGGTAATAGCATTGTTTTCAAATAAATAAGGGATTTTCGCTGGAGGTTTTCTGAGTGACCTTATGTTATGTCACAATACACAGCACAGTCATGTACATGACTGTAAAATGCGTTTATCATAGCGTAGCATAAACGACAAAAACGGTTTTAGGAAAAACTCTATCCAGAAAACTTCATATGACATTTTTAACTTCAAATTCGTTTTTGTCGTTTATGCTACGCTATGATAAACGCATTTTACAGTCATGTAGAAAGCCCACGGAACCCTCTCTCGACCAATGACCACGCTTCGCCAGCAGGGCTGTCTTCACTATAGACAAGGGAAACAGGTAATAACATGTTTTCAAATAAAGACTTTCTGGCTGTTACTTTATGTCATGTCGCAAACGTACTTCACTATTATTGTTAGTCAATCACTAGCTTAATTATTTTGAACTAATGTTTTTGCATTCGATGCAATATTTAGTCATAATTTAAGATTTTTCATCGTCGTCGGTCCACGTGTAATGTAGATTGGTGCGGCAGAAACGCCTGTTAGTACGCCGCTTAGGTTTTCACAATGTCTTATAATTATAACTTAAATACACGGTGCCCATAAGGAAGGGGAAAAAAATCAACAGCGGATTTCTGACCAAAATTTGAAGTTAAAAATGTCATATGAAGTTTTCTGGATAGAGTTTTTCCTAAAACCGTTTTTGTCGTTTATGCTACGCTATGATAAACGCATTTTAGGCAGCGATTTTGTTACCATGTTGTCTTATTCTTATCACACCTAATTGACAGACATCAAATGAACAAAAAAAATCTTTAATTACCTGAAAATGAAAAAAAAACGTTTAAAGTGCGTTTTTTGCGATAGTTTCATTAATAATATCCTTTTTTGTGTATTGAGGCATAAAAAACATCAAAAAAAACTAAAAAAAAAATTTTTTTTCTGACAAAAACTCACGTAACATTTTTTGCTTCTTTTAGTCTCAGGAATATGCTGTTAAAATTTTTCCCTTTCCTCACGGGCACCTTGTATAAGTAATGTTTTTCCCCACAGAGTATTGGGCATGGAACTGGCAGTGCGCAACGCGAACGGTCAACTAGTCAACCCCCTCACGATGTCCACGTACAAACTCAACGCGCTACACGACGAGACTAACGCTAAGATTGACAAAAATATGGTAAGAATTTCCCCAGTAGGCTTAGCACAGGATCAGTGCGACAATATGTCGCCGCGAGATAGACTATCCATCCCTCTTTTATTCATATAGTTGGTAAAAGATAGAAAATCTATCCCGCGGCGACATACTGACATACCATTCATGTGCTAAGCGTACAGTTCTCAGAAACAATTTTCCTTTGTATTTTTAACACGGTCGTTTGCAGTGCGAAAAAAAAAATCGAAACGAGTGGAGATAAATTAAAACACGACCGAACAGAGTGCTTTAAATTGACACGAGTTACGAATTTCGTTTTCGCACGTATATCTTACGACGTTTTTCAGTAGAAGACCCTCCGAAGATTTGAACCTGACGTAAAATGAACCACTTCTCGTACTAGCGCGTAAAAAAGCGCCATCTGTACTGAAATAGTACATTACGACACAAGTGCGAAAAACATGAAGTGCGAAACGAGTGGCGATATTTTAAATCACGACCGAAGGGAGTGTTTTAAATCGACACGAGTTACGAATATCCTTTTTGCACGTGTCTCGTACGACGTTTTTTAGTACAGATGGCCCTCCGAAATTTTGGACCTGACGTAAAATGAGCCACTTCTCGCACTAGCGCGTAAACAAGTCACCATCAGGGTCGCTTTTATAAAGTGACAATTTACAATTTCGCTGTTTGCCTCTCTTTCTAGCCAATATGTAGCCAAAGAGGCAAACAGCGAAATTGCAAATTGTAACTTTATAAAACGCGACCCTGTACTAAAAAGTATTGTATAAACTATCCCCCTTATTCATAAACGTCTGCTAACTTAACAAGCCGCTAATAATTGTTTGTCCTTTTCGGCTTTTATAAAGTTACAATTTACAATTTCGCTGTTTGCCTCTCTTTCTACCCAATATGCTCGCTGCACTCAGCGTTGAAGAGGCAAACAGCGAAATTGTAAATTGTAACTTTATAAAACGCGACCCTGTACTAAAAAGTATTGTATAAACTATCCCCCTTATTCATAAACGTCTGCTAACTTAACAAGCCGCTAATAATTGTTTGTCCTTTTCGGCTTTTATAAAGTTACAATTTACAATTTCGCTGTTTGCCTCTCTTTCTACCCAATATGCTCGCTGCACTCAGCGTTGAAGAGGCAAACAGCGAAATTGTAAATTGTAACTTTATAAAACGCGACCCTGTACTAAAAAGTATTGTATAAACTATCCCCCTTATTCATAAACGTCTGCTAACTTAACAAGCCGCTAATAATTGTTTGTCCTTTTCGGCTTTTATAAAGTTACAATTTACAATTTCGCTGTTTGCCTCTCTTTCTACCCAATATGCTCGCTGCACTCAGCGTTGAAGAGGCAAACAGCGAAATTGTAAATTGTAACTTTATGAAACGCGACCCTGTACTAAAAAGTATTGTATAAACTATCCCTTATTCATAAACGTCTGCTAACTTAACAAGCCGCTAATAATTGTTTGTCCCTTTTGCTCTTATGGACACATTGTTAAGACCGAAAGTGACAAACAATTATTAGCGGCTTGTTAAGTTAGCAGACGTTTATGAATAAGGGGGTAAGTTGATACCTATTTCCAGGAAACTACGCCAGTTACCCCACCACCTACCCACCCTTCAGCCCGAAGCTACACAGTCGCCGTCAAAGTACACAACTTCGTCTGCCGAATGACAGATTCTGCGGAACTACTGCTCTCCCTACACGACTCTAGCGGGAACAAGTTGACTGAACACTTGATGCTGCGGTGGCCGAGCCCGAACATGTCCACTGGCCAGGTCGTGTTCACTGTGAGTATGGCGATCAATGTGAGGACCATTATTATCTATAGAGTGACACAGCTATGGCTACACCGTGATGGAATTACACTACGTCTGCTCATGACAGACTCCGCGGAACTACTGCTCTCCCTACACGACTCTAGCGGGAACAAGTTGACTGAACACTTGATGCTGCGGTGGCCGAGCCCGAACATGTCCACTGGCCAGGTCGTGTTCACTGTGAGTATGGCGATCAATGTGAGGACCATTATTATCTATAGAGTGACACAGCTATGGCTACACCGTGATGGAATTACACTACGTCTGCTCATGACAGACTCCGCGGAACTACTGCTCTCCCTACACGACTCTAGCGGGAACAAGTTGACTGAACACTTGATGCTGCGGTGGCCGAGCCCGAACATGTCCACTGGCCAGGTCGTGTTCACTGTGAGTATGGCGATCAATGTGAGGACCATTATTATCTATAGAGTGACACAGCTATGGCTACACCGTGATGGAATTACACTACGTCTGCTCATGACAGACTCCGCGGAACTACTGCTCTCCCTACACGACTCTAGCGGGAACAAGTTGACTGAACACTTGATGCTGCGGTGGCCGAGCCCGAACATGTCCACTGGCCAGGTCGTGTTCACTGTGAGTATGGCGATCAATGTGAGGACCATTATTATCTATAGAGTGACACAGCTATGTCAAAGTCAAAGTCAAACTATTCTTTATTCAAGTAAGCTTATTAATAAGCACTTTCGAATCATCTGACATTATCAAGAGAGAGAAAAAAAATCTACTACTGGTTCAAACCCTACGCCGTTCCTGAGAAGAACCAGTAAGAAACTCGGGTGGACTTATTTTTTCAAAACAGTATAATAATACATCTTATTAAAATAACATGCATTAAAGAATGTATTACATAAAAAAAATATTATAGACATTTTTATAAAAGACAGAAATAAATAAAGGATCATAATATTAAACAAAAATAATTATTATTGTACAAGTTCACTACATTATTAAGTATCTATATCTATACTACTAGAGATGTAAAGGTCCTCTAGTTGTCAGAATAAAGAGATATTAAGACTGTGTCACTGTGAGTATGGCGATCAATGAGGACCATTATTATCTATAGAGTGACACAGCTATGGCTACACCATGATGGAATTACACTACGTCTATAGAGTGACAAAAAAAGTCGTTACAAAACTGACATCAAAGTTAACTTTTTTGTGAGAGTTAAGCTAATTGGGTGTCCCTAGAAGTGAAAATGCCCTAATAGCGATTTAGAACCGTTTGTCTTTAAAATATGAACACCGATGAACGCTCGGATCATTAACGCGTCAAACGTATAATAAGGATGATGATTGGCAAGTCAAATCAGCATCTTTTTTCGAACTGTCAAAACGATCACCACTATGGAATTTTATATGAAATACTCAAAAGTGACGTCACGTTTGAGTACTGCCAAATGACCTACTCTTTTAAGTTCTTTTCAATTTATTAAATAGAAGTTCTGTACAAAAATTACTGCAATCTACATCTTAGTAATAATTTCTTCGTGTATTATGTCGTGCATAATGTTATATATTTTATTTTAACTACAGTCATCATCCCTATTTTACTTGTGTGAGTATGGCCCCGATCAATGCTCGGACCATTATTATCTATAGAGTGACACAGCTATGGCTACACCGTGATGGAATTACACTACGTATATAGAGTGACAAAAAAAGGCGTTACAAAACTGACATCAAAGTTAACTTTTTTGTGAAAGTTAATCTATTTGGGTGTCCCTAGAAGTGAAAATGCTCTAATAGCGATTTAGACCCGTTTGTTTTTAATATATGAACACCAATGAACGCTCGGATCATTACCGCGTCAAACGTATACGAGCCCCGATGCAGTGGAGTTCGTCTAGTTCGAAACAATTTTTACAATTTTTTGAATATTTTAAAAATGATCACGTTATGCTAATGATAAAATGTATGAACGTTAGTCATGGTTAATGTACTACATTTCAAGAGACACAACAATCTGAAGTACGCTTTTGTTGTTTAATAAATCGATTTTAACAAACCAGTGTCTAAATTATATTTTCGTTCACCACCGTAATTCCGCGCTTATAAGCTTGATGCAAAATTTGCAGTGCATCAGGTGTACCATGTCGTCTTTAATATTAATGACGTTCTTTACATTCATTGATTATTTAAAATTAAAAATTGTGGAAATTTTTTTAAAAAATACCTCTCGTAAAATAGTTTTTTTTTTTATTCTGATTTATTAAGTCCAAATATTTTATACTCAAAGAAACTATTTTAGTACTACTATTGAATAGTGAAGGTTTTGTCTCCCTTTCCTTTTCCTTTTCCTTTTCCCCCGGATGAACGGGATAATCTCGAAAAACTGTCTAACTGGACGAGAACATATGCATCGGGGCTCGTAATAGGGATGATGACTGGCAAGTCAAATTAGCATCTTTTTTCGAACTGTCAAAACGATCACCACTATGGAATTTTATATGAAATACTCAAAAGTGACGTCACGTTTGAGTACTGCCAAATGACCTACTCTTTTAAGTTCTTTTCAATTTATTAAATAGAAGTTCTGTACAAAAATTACTGCAATCTACATCTTTGTAATAATTTATTCGTGTATTATGTCGTGCATAATGTTATATATTTTATTTTAACTACATTCATCATCCCTATTAAAGTGACGATAAATTGATTCGATATTTTTGTTTTCAGGATCTCGGGAGTGAGATAAAGCGAGAGAAAACATTCCTTGTCTGCCACGTTGTGCGGATAGGCTCCATGGCTCCAGAAAATGTTGATTACAGGTACCTAAGATTAACAGGTATTTCCATTTAAATAAAAATAATATACAGGGCGTCCCACGGCACATGGAGGGAAAGTACCTTAAATATCATAGATAGCGTATTTTGCTGAAAGAAGACGTTATTTTATTTTTAAGACTTAGTGAAATTGCATCCAAATTTTTTTGAAAAAAAAAAATATCGCCTTGTCACAGGAAACATACCTTAATTATCGTAAATGAGCATCTTACAGAAAGAAGACATTATTTTGATTTGAAAAACAAATTCCAACTTGTCTCCACATTTTTTTTGAAAAAAAAAAAATTGTATGGAAAAAAATATCGCCTTGTTAGAGGAAACATACCTTAATTATTGTAAATGAGCATTTTACTGAAAGAAGACATTATTTCGATTTAAAAAACGAATTCCAACTTGTCTCCACAATTTATGAAAAAAAATATCGCCTTGTCCGAGGAAATATATCTTAATTATTGTAAATAAGCATCTTACTGAAAGAAGACATTATTTCGATTTAAAAAACGAATTCCAGCTTGTCTTCACAATTTATGAAAAAAAATATCGCCTTGTCAGAGGAAATATATCTTAATTATTGTAAATAAGCATCTTACTGAAAGAAGACATTATTTCAATTTAAAAAACAAATTCCAGCTTTTCATTTACGAATATTTACGATAATTAAGGTATGTTTCTATCTTACTGCAAGCATCTTACTGAAAGAATAAGCATCTTACTGAAAGAAGACATTATTTCGATTTAAAAAACAAATTCCAGCTTTTCATTTACGAATCATCATCATAAATTTAAGAGTCAAACTCTTGTCGGCGTAACTGATGAATGTAGCTGTCTCCATCTAACTCTGTCTAAAGCCGCCTCCTTGACTTCCTTGTACGACACAACGTCTACTTTCTCTTTTATTTGTTTCATGTAACTTCTTCTAGGTCTCCCTCTTCCTCGCTTTCCTTCAATCCTTCCTTCTATTATGTTTTTTATCAAAGCGTCATGTCGTATAAGGTGGCCAAACATTTTCCCTCTTCTATTTTCTATAATCTTTAACAAACTCCTTTTTTCATTCACTCTTCTAAGCACTTCTTCATTTGTGATTTTTTCTGTCCAACTTATCTTCTCCATTCTTCTCCAGCTCCACATTTCAAAGGCTTCCAGTATCTCTCTGTCCTTTTGCGTCATGGTCCACGCCTCACACCCATATAATGCTATACTCCAGATGAGAGTTTTGATGAGCTTCTTTTTGGTTTTTTGTGTTATGTTTGAAGTCATTAAATATTTCTTGTTGTTAAAAGCCAGTTTTGCTAATCCTATTCGAATTTTGATGTCAGGTGTGCACCTGGAGTCTGCTGTAATTAAACTACCGAGATATTTGAAAGATTTTACAGTTTCTAATGGAGTATTTTCTATTTTAATTATTTGGTTAAAGTGTTCCAATCCTGTTTTTGATGTGGTTAAAATCTTGGTTTTATTGACATTAATTTTGAGTGAGAATTCTTTAAACACGCTGTCCATGGTATTCAGTAGCAACTGTAGGTCTTGGGGCGTATCTGCTATTGCTGCAATGTCATCTGCAAATCGGATGAATTTGATTGTTTCTCCGTTGAATTTCACTCCTACGTCTGTCATTTCCCTAATTTTTTGTATGGCTATTTCAATAAATGCATTAAATATGAGCGGAGAGAGTGGACACCCCTGCCTGACCCCCTGCCTAATTGTAGCTTTTACCTTTTCTTTGCCCGCTTCTATAACCGTTTCCTGGTCTCTATATAATTCCAAAATGATCCTTCTGTCTCTATAATCCAAACCAATGCGTTTTAACACATACGACTATTTACGATAATTAAGGTATGTATGTCTGACAAGGCGATATTTTTTTTCCATACAATTTTTTTTCAAAAGAAATAAAAAAATGTGGAGACAAGTTGGAATTTGTTTTTTAAATCGAAATAATGTCTTCTTTCTGTAAGATGCTCATTTACAATAATTAAGGTATGTTTCCTCTGACAAGGCGATATTTTTTTCCATACAATTTTTTTTCAAAATTTGAATGCAATTTTACTAAGTCTTAAAAATAAAATAAAGTCTTCTTTCAGCAAAATACGCTATCTATGATATTTAAGGTACTTTCCCTCCATGTGGCATCGCCGTGGGACGCCCTGTATATAATTATATATAATTATTTTGGGACATCTTACACAAATCGACCTAGTCCCACGGTAAGCTCAATTAAGGCTTGTGATGTGGGTACCAGGCAACGATATTTATAATAGATACATACATATAGATACTTAAATACATAGACAGCCATGACCAAGCAACAAATATTTGTGATAAATAAATACACAAATAATGCCCTCGCCGGGATTCGAACCTGGAACCTCCAGCTTCGTAGGCAGAGTCACTACCAACTAGGCTACAGAGGCTGACTAACAGGGGCCCGTTTCTCGAAAACTTGTAACTTGTAATACAAGTTGAAATCTCTTTTTGACACCATAAGTTGGATAAAGACTTCCGCTTGTATTACAAGTTACAAGCTTTTGAGAAATAGGCCCCAGGTATCATCTGTGCACTGCACAAACTATACTTTCCAGACTGAAATGGTTATTTCGATTGTACATGATTTTTGGAACAAGAACCGTAATCGTATAAGACGTCGACTGTACACTCCTTTCGGAATCCTTTGGGAAGACCTCTGCAGGCTTTCATTGAAAAGATTGATATACCTAAGGTCAAGCGGGTCAAATGCAACTATGAGGTAATTCCGACTAATTTAAATTACCTACTCTTAATTTGTAAAAAGATCATACTTACCTACTATTGTATTGAGTTCCTTTTGAAATAAATCAAAGAATGTTTTAGGTATCTTCAAAAAGTTCTTAAAAACAGATTAAAAGTCCATTAGTTGAAATTACCTCATAGTTGTATTTGTCCCGCTTGACCCTACACATTCTATTTCCACAGAAGATCAATGGCGGGCCAGCCACCTCCAGCCAGTTCGGGGAGCCTTCGTCGGCCGTTCGGAGTCGCTCTCGCCGATGTCACTAGAGTGTTGGCCGACCATTCGCATTCACCTGACAGACATATACAGGCACCTTTCTACGCGTATGTACCATGACACCTTTATAAAACAGAAACTAATTAATTATAACCAGACATAGACCTCACGGCGGTGCCACTAATAGAATTTTGTTGGGGAATGTCACTAGATATTATTTTATCGATTCTTTCTTCTGACAGAAGTGACGTTATGACTTCGAAATAAACTCATCTAAATTATGCTTAAAGCAGTCGAGAATTAAGCTTACTTTGGATGGAAATTGATAAAAATATGAAAACATAGTTAGGTGCTATACAGAGTGATTGCGGGGTTGTGATCCCAACTGTGAAAAATGTGTTAAAATGGTCTTTCTGAACAATGTTTCCCATGGGACCTATATGAACAATAGTACTTTTTTACGACTAGTTAAGTTCGAGTTCATTAATATGTATACATTTCTCCATACCAATTCCTTCCAAATGTGTTTACATCATTATGAAACGAGACTGCAAGTTATGAACACTTCCGCACCGGTCGGTATGAAATCAGTAATTTTTTTTTTCGTTATATTCATATTTGTTCCATGGGAAACCTTATTCAGAAAGACCATCTTAACACGTTTTCCACAGTTGGGATCATGACACCGTAATCACCCTGTATTATATTTTTTATAAGTCTTAAAAAAATACATTATACAGTGTGTTAACATGATGCAGGCTTTTATTTGAACCGAGGATTGAGATGCAGATTCTTAGCCAAACCATGTGCATTATTTGTTTAAAAATCCTAATTTTAAAAGTAATTAACTTTCTAAGAAAAGTTAATTGAGATGCAATGTACTTTAAAATAAATCGTTAATTGGCACTTGACAATGACAGATCGCAGCCACTCGCAACGTTTGACAACTAAGCAGTACACGCGTTACATTGATCGTTCGAACGAAATAAAAATAATTATACAATTAATTTAAATATTTGTCAACTCTTAATACTTGAAAAAGTTTGCCAGTAATGCGTATTATTACCCATTTTCGTAAAAGCCTGGGTCATGGTAACACACTGTATAACATTGCTGGGTAGTAATCAGTATATTTTAGTTATCTATTTTCTATTCATCCGCTGAAAATATCAGCTAATATGAAATGTCATTTCGAAATAAGTATTCACTTATCGATGAATTGAATACCGAAAGAAAGTCTAGTTAATTGTCGTTATTGCCACCGCGACTTCTATGTCTGATTATAACTAACGTGAGACTCAAACATATTAAAATATTTGTCGAACCGTGTTACAGTCTGGCAAAAAAGAGTAGAAATTAAAAAGTAGCAACATCGCAGTGTCGTCCCTTTCAAATCAATATGCGTGAGAAAACGGAGCGGCACTACAATGTTGCCACTTTTTAATTTCTAGTCTTTTTTGCCAGACTGTACTCACGTGTTTAAGTCGATGATTGCTCGACATGTTTCGACCCATTAACCCTTTTCGTCTTGGTGGTTAACTATAATTACCACCTAGTATAATTAAAAACAAATCTTCATCATCATCATCATCAGCCAACCGACTTCCACTGCTGGACATAGGCCTCCCTCAGAGAGTTCCACAAAGTTCGGTCGTGAGCTGTCCGCATCCATTGGACACCATGAAAACAAATCTTAATATTAATAAATTTGTGTCCATATTTGAACAACTGGTGACAGATACCCGTGACACAAAGAGTTAAAAGGCTCCTCGTCCAAAGCGCCCTCGGCCTCTTAATAAGTCGAAACATGTCGAGCAATCACCGACTTTATCATCATCATCATCAGCCTATATTAGTCCACTGCTGGACGTAGGCCTCTCCTATTAACTATGCGTATAGACGCATTAGGAGGTAAATGCCCATAATCGCCACGCTGGGCAAGCGGATTGGCGATCGCAGTAATGTGTCCACTAGGATGACGCTGCTGCCCATCATCAATCTTTTATCAAATAATGGTCAGTGACACTTCAATCCCTTATTCGACTCTTAAGACACCCGCAGGAGGAGTTGGGGTGGTGACAAATGTATTCTTACTGCCGTCACCACACGGCGTCGTGAGACCACACGGCACGAGCAACCCAGTTCGATAATATTTTAGCCGAAATTATTTCTTTGTTACAGTTGTGAAAAAGAAACTATGGACACATTATTGAAGAAAGTAATAACGAACCGCGACCTGAAGGAAACTAAACATCAGCAAGGCCTTTGGGTCTCCATACAACTCGTCGACGGGGATCTGAAACAGGTAATCATTTCAGCCAGCTATTCCCACATATATTGATTTAAACTTTCACGATTATCACTCATATTTTACAGACAAACGGGTGTAACGTCATGCCCGAAACGTCAGGATATAATTAAACGTAAGTTTACGCGATTAAGACCCGTTTGTCTGTAAAATATCAGCTATTCCCACGTCTCAGCTTTCGCGGCTTATGCCTAAACCACTCGGACACTCCAGTGGCCTATTTCACCATAATTACAAGTCTGACAATTGTAAAATATCACTGTTACTGACGTAACAGACCTCCGTAGGCTACGGCTACCGCTTACTATCGGACGGTCCATGTGCTTGTTTGCCACCAACATAAAATTATTACTAATAACATTATTACTTCGTTAATAAACTACTTTTTATTTTCCGAAACCCGTGACAATTATCGCGAGGCTTAGTACAATTTTCATTCAATCTTGACATGTGGTTCAGTATTATGTCGGAATTTCGCTACAATTGTCATGTTTTCTGTAACATTTGTAATTTTTGCTTCGCAAAAAAGTAGTTATTTACTGCTGATTTATTAAAGTTCCTGCACTACATTTTATGTTAGTGGCAAACAAACGCACGGCCCTTCCGTTAGTAAGCGGTAACTGTAGCCTATAGACGCCCCCGATTGGAGAAACTGAAAATTTACACTTGTAGCACTTGTCAATGTGGTGAAATTGGGGCCAGGCCCCTATACCACAAAACTTTACAAGCGTACAGTTCTACAAAATTGTCAACTTTTTGTATGGGAATTTATACAATTTGGTCGAATTCTACGCTTGTAAGTGGTATAGGCCACTGCTCAGCGGACACCAGTCGAATTTCTTGCTCCTCAAAATATGGTCAAAAGCGCCTAGCCTTATAATAGATACAGAGACATACGTGTCAGCCTCCGTAGCCTAGTTGGTAGTGACCCTGCCTACGAAGCTAGAGGTTCCGGGTTCGAATCCCGGCGAGGGCATTATTTGTGTATTTATATATCACAAATATTTGTTCCTTGGTCATGGCTATCTATGTATTTAAATATCTATATGTATCTATATATTATATATATCGTCGCCTGGTACCCACATCACAAGCCTTAATTGAGCTTACTGTGGGACTAGGTTGATTTGTGTAAGATGTCCCAAGATATTTATTTATTTATATTCAACCGGTGTTCAGTGAACTGGAGAGGTCGAAAGCTGAGGACGTAGTTTCAAATCGGACTTCCATCAGTACTAGGGTGGTCCATTGGGTCAATGTAGGATATATTCGTAGTTATATTCAAATATTCACAGTTTAAGTGCATGAGACACGTGCGACAGTACAACTCTTTTCTTGGCAAATGTTGTGTCATTTGTTGTGTCAACAGTACTGATTAGGGTAGTTTTTATTTTTGCAATTTCGTAGGATGTTCGAACCAAGGAGCTTTTTGTCCTGCCGATTGCAACTTTCTATGGGACACCCTCTCATTTTGTTATTTGATAAATAAACCATATTTGTTTTTTTTTCAATTATTATAAACAAAAATTAGGGTTCGCTACCGAAGTAATAAAAAAAGGACTAGGTAATGATTTTACCTTTCTTGAAATTCGTACCGAAGTAGCGACCCCTAATTTTTGTTTATAATATTAAAAAAAAAAACAAATATGGTTTACTTATCAAATAACAAAATGAGCGGGTGTCTCATAGAAAATTGCAATCGGGAGAGCATAGAGCTCCTTTATTGGTTTGAACATCCTACAAAATTGCAAAAATAAGAACCACTCTAATCAGTACTGTTGACACAACAAATGACACAACATTTACCAAGAAAAGAGTTGTTTATAGATGTAGTGCACTGTCGCACGGTCTCTGCGCTTAAACTGTGAATATTTGAATATAACTACGAATATATCCTAGATAGACTTATACACTGTTGTGTCAACAGTACTTTCGAATCCCATTCTAATCGTGGTTTGATAATACCTGGACAGTAATGCACTATTACAATGCGTATGCTCAGAAAGTGTTATTTTTAAGGGTAAACTTATGCACAGAAAATGTTTTTTTTCCGCACGTTTGCGGGAATTAATTTTCTTAGTACTTTTCCGCACAGCTTGGTTGGTACTTCCGAGATAGTCTGATTTTCCTCACATAATGCATTGTAAAATTTTGTATCATACACATGTAGAAATGTAGGCTTTTTTCTAACTCGTGTCGGTTTTAAAACACTCTTCGCTCGTGTTTTATACTCACCGACGCTTGTTTAAAAAAAAGCTTACTTTCCACACTTCATAAATAACTATTTCCTTACAGGTCCGAGAAGAGAACCCACATATCCTAGTCAGCAACACAGCTATAGCCCGTAAAATGGGTTTCCCAGAGGTCATACGACCAGGGGACACCCGCAACGACCTTTATGTGACCTTATGCAGTGGAAGTTTTTCAAGAGGAGGGGTCAAGAATTCTGAGAGAAATATAGAATTGTGTGCTAGGGTTGTGGATAAGAATGGGCAGATTATACCGGTAAGTTGTAGATAATATATAGGTGAAAAACTTAAGAAAGTCACCTGTTGTACGTGTGAGTGACGTATTCGAATAGAGAACACATATTTCAAATTAGTAACACAAACAAAACAAATGCCTATTCGAACACGTCACTCACACATACAACAGGTGACTTTATTAAGTTTTTCACCTATACCAAGGTGCTTAGGCAAGTTGCCAATCGCTAACGCTTAATCGTCAATCGTAAACGAAAGGCAGCTAACTGTCTTTGTCGCACTAACGTGAAAGAGTGACAGAGAGATAAAACTACGATACGCTACTAAGCGTTAGCGATTCGCAACTTGGCTAAGCATCCTTCTGTTAGATAACATACCGGTAAATTGTAATTAATATACTAGGAGACAATGATAATGACCTCTATGTGTAGTGGCAGTTTTTCAAGAGGAGGCGTGAAAAATTCTGAGAGAAATATAGAATGTGCTAGGGTTTTGGATAAAAATGGGCAGATTATACCGGTAAGTTATAGATAATATACCAGCCGTAAGATCACATACCGGAAAGTTGTAATTAATATACTAGGAGACAACAAAAACGACCTGTATATATTTATCTGCAGATTGTGAAATACACCGTAAGAAAATATTATAAACCTTGTTTTTTGCTCGCAGGGAGTGATTTCAGTAGGGGCCGGAGTCCCTAAAGTCAACGAGTATACGTCACTAGTATACTACCATGAAGATCGGCCGCGGTGGCAGGAAACATTCAAGGTATATACTACTGAGGACCCTTTTCTTTCCTCTTCCTGTGGATTTAACCCTTTTATGAGATAATTTTCCAAAAAATCATACCCTAAACCAATAACCCAAAATTACCGTTTTCGAACTCGAAATAACATATAATTTTTGAGAAACTTTGCTACCTACCTTTAATCATAATATTATATACAGGATGATCAATCCAAATGGGTCAGTATGGAGGTTTTAGAAACCATAACAGATATCGAAATCTTGTGAGGAACCATGAGATCGATTTTAGTAAAAAGAAAAACTGCATTCATACACTTACAAAAATACGTGTACTCGGCCCGGGAATCGAACCTGCACTTTTTGATAATTAAAATTTCGTTATTTTCATGTGGATATCGGTTGTGTTGCTCTTAAATAGTAAATGTTACTAATAAACATGATATCTAAAACTAATAAAATGCATTGTTTTAAAAAAAAAATAGTTTTTTTTTTCAATAATTCTGTGCCGCCGCCGGTCCTTTAACTTTGGAAGTTACAAACTATGCGAGATATCGAAATCTGTTCTTACTTCGTTTTTAGATTTAATAATAATGGCAGCTCCACGCATACAACAGAGTAGGCCACTAATTGTTGATTCAGTTATCTGCGTTCTACCGATAATTGGCTATATCAAGTTTTTCGAAGGTATGAATATTATATGTTTCCCTTATAGCCGTCGTCCTAAGGTTCAAGAAAATGCAGCTCTTTTATTTTTATTTCCTATAAATAATTAACAATCTTTTTTTAAGTGAGTGAGGTGACATTTGTGCAATTTTATGGATGAATAGAGCCTAATGCGTTCGTCCGCAATCAGTACAATGAAATAGAAAAACAAAATCTGTCAACGTCAAAATGTCACTTGTGTCATTTTTTTTTTTCGATTTCATTCTACTTGTTGCAGACGAAAACATTAGTCTCTGTTCATCCATAAAACTGCGCAAATGTCATCTCACTCACATAAAAAAAGATTGTTAACAAATTATAGGATATAAAAATAAAAGAGCCGCATTATCTTGAACCTGAAGACGACGGCTATCAGGGAAAAATATAATATTTATACCTTCAAAAAACTTTACATAGCCAATTGTATAATTTTCCTTCTAGGTCTGCCTAGGCATAGAAGAGTTCAAAGAAGCTCACCTAGTATTCCTCTGCCGGCATCGAAGCTCAAATGAAGCGAAGGACAGAGCAGAGAAACACTTTGCCTTATCCTACTTGAAACTTATGCAGAGAGAGGGCACCACAACACCTGATAAACATCATACGCTTTGTGTCTACAAGGTTAGTAAAAACATTATTGTATCGTTCTTAACCCTTAGGTGCATACAGTATCATAAATGATACGACCGAAATGACACATGTCGAAATAAGTAATCAATTGCGACTGACACACTGAGCAACAGAGTTCTAATTGGCATCAATTGTTTACATAAGTCATTTCAGAATTAAAATGTGTGATACCATATGCACCTAAGGGTTAAGGGAACATCTTGGTATTTCACCGTAAAAAAAAATAACTGATGTCAATGTCACCGGGTAAAAGATAATCTCAAATAGTTTAGAAATTGAATTATATGGTTTTTTTGTATATTCGTTTCGTTTATTGACTTATTTGTTTGTGTACTGTGAAAATTACTTCCGATTTTTTTATTTCATTGCAAGTTTGAGAAGGCACTATACAAATCTCGGCGATAAACAAGATTACAGGCCGCGTATCTCTATCTGGCCTCAGTTCCTTCAGCCAGATATATTTACTTGTCCTGTAACCTTTCGTTTCCCGTACTCAGTAATGTACTATTATTTAACATGAGGCCGGTCGATATTATTTATGATACAAGTTTGGAAAGTACTCGTTTCGATTTTAAAACACTCTTTTCGCTAGTATTTTGTGCCCGTGACACTCGTCCTAAAAAAAAGCCTAAACATGAGTATTCTACAACATTTTACAATGCATTATGCGAGGAAGGTACGAGATGTTGGAGATACCGTTACTAAACTCAAATGGAACTGAGCAGGACATGTTGCCAGGCAGAGTGATGGCAGGTTGACTAAAGTTCTCACGGATTGGTGGCCTATTTCGGATGAAACGACATTTGTAAGATTGCGGGACACTTCTGGGTTAGACTGGCTCAGGACCGAGATGAGTGGCGTACTAGAAGAGAGGCCTATGCTCAGCAGTGGGCGATAAATGGCTGAAATGATGAATGATGATATGTGAGGAAACCCAGACTATCGCAAAATCACTTTCTATGTCTAAGTTTACCCTTAAAAAGAGCACTTTATTTCGCATTGTAAAAAGCTTTACCGACGGCATAATACCGAAGAATCCGATGCCGCGTCGGCTGAATCGGTACATGCCGATCTGTGCCGATCCACGTCTCTTGCATAAAAGTCGATTCTATGTCGATTGGTTTGAGAAAACCACAGAATTAGATTTGGATAGAAGAAACAAGTTCATTCATTTGTATGGCGGCCGAGCGTGTCAGATTTTGTTACTTGCCTATGATTTTAAATATGTCTCAGGCCCTTGAGTATTCATATTTTTTTGTGTTGTTGCAATTAATATTACTTAAGGAGGCATTATTAAGGTTTTTGTTCACTTCAACTTACAAAATTTGACGCCCGAAAGCTGCAAGCTGCTATCAAAGACGGACAACTCAGTAGATTTTACTGAGTTCATTTGACACGCTAAGTAGATACGTTTGCTTGATCTATGGTATACAGGGTGGAAAGGGACGACGTTCCTTCCCGCTACCGACTGATTCTACCAACCATTACGATGAACTTTCAGTATGGGACCAACATCGAAATATTAAAAAAAAAATTAACCCCTCATACAAAGTCAGTGATTAGTTAGAGTTCAATAGTATGGAAAAGTCAATTTTCCATGTACGATGTTGGTCCCATACTGAAAGTTCATCGTAATGATTGGTAGACTCGATCGGTAGCGGGGTGGAACGTCGTCCCTTTCCACCCTGTATATGACATCTGTGGAGAAAACATTTATACTGACGCTAGAATTTTTTTTACCAGATCGACAGTAAGAAGGCCAACACAGAGGACATAGAATCAGAAGCAGCAGCAGCCTGTCTCGCTCTCCCCTCCCGCCGGGATTCCCTCCCTGCGCAGTCCGAGCGTGGCTTGTTGCGAGGGGTTCTAGCCCTACAACACAGAGACTCTCTCCTCGTACACTCTAAGCTGTGCTCTACGAAGCTGACCCAGCGAGGTAAGAACGATAACAGACTAAATTAGACCAATATCTGATAAGATATAATAAGATAATCTATATAAGATAAGAATCTATGGCTAAATATTTGCATCTTGATCATAGTTGCTTTCTATTCTTTTTCAGCCAAACTCAATATGTTAAAGTTCAAGTCAGATTGACAAAAAAAATAAGTAGGTTGCTTTCTGTAAAACTATGGTCTCAGTTACTGAATATGAGTGTGACTAGGTTTATTTGTGTAAGATTGTTCCATGCTATTTTTTCACCCCTCCGTTAAGACCCGCTCGCTATAGGCTCTCATATGTCCCTTTTGCATTGTAACCTCTAAGCAATGCTTCCACTAGTAAAATTCAAAGGCCAAACTATCAAGCTGTACTCCAACCCGACCCAGCGAGGTGAGGTAAATCACTAATTCGCTTTTGGTGGGACCCGTGCCTTGTAATTTTCAATATTTTCACTCGTATCTCAAAACGTTATGAAGTCTGTGCGATAAGTCGATTACTACAAGATTTGTCGATAACAATTATGTCTATGTTTAATTTTGTCAATCTCTTGTTCATACTAGAAAAATATCTAGCTATAGTGATAAGTGAAACCATCCGGCAGCACGCCCTTATATTTGTTGTGGGAGTAATTTAGGATTTAATTATTAGTTTGTTAAAGTCATGACATTCAATTACGATATATTTACGCTTGGAGACCTTGTACATCTCCAAACGTGCATTATATAATGTTATTATTATATACCTATTCGGAGAGAAACCTTTACTTCTCTATAAATTATTACTTATAAATGTTCTGACTTTTTAGAGACTTTACATCTCTTGTTATTATTATTATAACA
>JALPQI010022401.1:0-20192 GCA_025490895.1 Thaumatotibia leucotreta
ACCGTACTTTTATAGGGCGGTTCAGTTTTTTAAAGCTAGTCCGTAACTTGTTTCCAATTTGTCGTGAATGAGGTTAATGCAGTAGTTCGTAGATTTTATTTCATAGTTAATCTACCTTCGGTATTATGCTAAATATTATAAAAAGTATTGTTATCTATAGTCGATCGACTGAGGGAATAAAGTGTCAAGTCCTGCAAAAGACTGAGATAGGCTGACGATGTCAACGAAAATAATGTGTGTGAAAAATATTAATCGCTTATTTATTAAAGATGGAGGACTTTAAATAACTGATACCCAAACTAGTGAGTTTGCATACAAAATAAGGCAGAAAGGAAACTTAATTATGTACAATCCTGGCGACATACGGTGAGAAGCAATATAGGATACCCTCTGCTTGATCTGAGCTAGAATCTAAACTAAAATCAAGCCATGTTTAAACATAGTAACACAAATATAACTGTACCACGACCTGTATAAAACGTTTTAAATGATAGCGATAGGTATAATAATTGATAAGATTGGGGCTTGATAATATTATGGACTCGTGTGGGTGGTCAATCACAGGCGTTCGCTGTCATATTATTTAATTTAGATTGAACGTGAATCGATTTTGTGATTATTTTTTAAGCGTTTGGTTTGTTACGGTAGTTACATGTGTATCAATATTATAATCTGTGACAGATATTATAAATGAATAATGGACAGGAGAAACGATGCGTCGGTTTATTAAAAGCCTTTAGGTATGTACGTAATTTACGGATGTGTTAAAACACATTTAATAAATCGCTCACTGTACAAGACAACTCCCAATTAATCACTAACTGGCCTAATATTTTCGAAAGGAATCCGTAGAAGCGTTCGACCAAACCGGTAGAAAATGTAAAATATCCCAAAATTTTGCACACCTGTGTATCTCGTTTTATTTGCCGTTAATATCGATAAATATAAAGTTTTAAACACAATAAAATGAGAGAGGATTGAATATAGCTCCAATATCAATACAGGTTCGTAAATATTTGTAAATGAGCTATGTAGGTTCTATAGGTAACAAGTCCCTTGGAAACCTCAACTAGCAGTGTAACATAACATGGAACGTTTATGTAAGGAATAAGTTATTTACTCAATTTTACGTATACTCAAAATAAATATATTATCTCTACCCGTTTTATTAGTCACATCATGACGTTCCTTAGGCATTCACAATACCTAAAACTCATCATGATGACAATATTTCGATAAGAAAGACAGCAGATAAAAATACACACACTAATCCTAACGATTTGCGCATTCGGAATTCAAAATTTAAATTTTCCAGCCAGCAACTGTTATGGGTCACAATTTGCACCATTCGGGTTATAACCGGGGGGGGGGGGGGGGAGGGGGCCGGTCATTCAGCGCAGCGGCGCGACGGACATCCGCCGCATAACAAGTCGATGGTCGCGTTCTTATTTCGAACGATACGAAATGTGAATTTTGCGGTTTTTAATAAACGGCGAGATTGGTTCCGTTTTGGAATAATTATGAAGACTGACTAGTTAGTCAGTAGGTACGTCATATTTGTACTTAAACATGAAAGAGGAAAGCAAGCAAATACAATCTTAAAGATGATAATAACATTTATCTACGATTATAATTCAATGTGACATTAATATTTGTTCAGACTGTTACTATTTATTTTAGTTTTATTTTTATTACGATTAATGATTTTAATTAACGAAATATTATTCGTGTAGGTACATAGACAGTCGAGACATAAATCGGTCATTCTTAAAATGTAAAGCCTAATAGAAATTACCTTGTCACTTTTGTGACACTGTAAAAAGGGACATAAAAAATAAATAACATGAAAAAAAGTTAAAGGGACATACCTATTAATAAGTTATATTAGAACTGAAATTCCATTGAAAAAAAAACTGATCAGGTGATTAGATCTTGAACTAGACATTTGAGAATTACCGGAATACATATTATGCCTACATACCTACACCCAGCACCATACACCAGATTTGCACGGTTATTTAGCTAGATATAGCAAAAAGGTACTATCAAAAATGAATCTAAGTTTCACAAAAAAATTCTTCACAGCAACATTTATTCGCACTTTCGCACATCACTATCTCAAGAGTTTAGTAGTTTGTAGTTTCTCGCGCCGTCCGCAAGAGGCGCTGGGGTGTTAATATAACCTTGCCAGGCATAACGAATACCCCAGAACCATTTCAAGAATTATCTGCGATGCGACTTAATTCCTAAGGTTCTGGGGTCAAAGTATACTAGTTCTAGAACGAGATTGGCTTTGCCTCGTGCAGTAAAGATTGTAAGGAAGGGGTGCGAACAACTGTCGGTGGTAGCGGAAGCTGCGCGCCGGCTTCCGGTTGAGGGTAGTTCTATGCCGTTTTAGGCTCGACGTTTCAAATTTTACACTTTCTGAATCGGTTGTGATGTGACAAAATGTTTTATGTTTTTAATTTACATGTTCTGAGACTAAGACTATTAGCTATACAGCGGTGACATATCTGTGATTCCTGATAACTGAAAATATATTTGGTACATAGTTTTTTTATCCATTTGATAGTCCCACGATAGCACATTTAGTCTCCAAAACCAAAGAGCTTTTAATCTATTTCGAAACCTGTAAGTACGACTGAAAAGAAAATAATCTCGAGGGCGCGCGTTTTATAAGGTTATAATCTACAATTTTGCTGTTTGATTCTCTTTCTAGACAATATGTGCGTAAGTACGTTAAAGTCCATTCATCCTTAGCTGTCTTATCTAGTAGACAACTTTCTAACCTATAAGTAAACGTTTTCTGTTGTAAACTGCCATATTTGCCAATACCAAAATACCTGAGTCCGTATTTGAGCAGTTCGTCCGTAGTGATTAGTAAATTGTTTAATTTTTAATCAAGGAAACAGCAGTTTATAACTAAAAACGTGTACTTTTAGATTAGAAAGTTGTTTACTAGATAAGACAACTAAGGATGAATGGACCGTAGAGAGGCAAATAACAATATATTTACCCTTTACCCCATTTTATCAAGTTATAGGTACTAAAGTAGAAACATATGGATATAAATTATTGGCTTAGTATTCAAAAGCATAATTGAAGGGTCCACGGAAAGAACATGTCTAGACAATTCAAATTACAGACGGAAAAACCACCTTACTACAGAATCAGGTGTGAATTTGCCCTGATTTTTTTAGGCACTGGACATGTTTTTTTCGTGGAGCCTTTAACTTCAAATTAATTATATTAACGTGATAAACTTATAAAGAATATTAATCATTAGTTACATTGAAAGTATGTTTAAAATGATTCTAAAAACTTCACCGCAAAACTCACTTTGGAAATTAGCGTCTCTCAAGCTACATACACATATGTACACCCGAATCTTCTTCCTAGACCACGTCCGCAAAACGTACTGTCCACGGAGCAAATAGAGGATACGATGGACCCCTCTAGGAGGTAGGGGGTCCAGACGGGTGGTGTTTAAAAATTTCACCCCCACTGCCTTCAGCCTTACAATGCTGTAATCAGCGATTGCCTTTTGAAATCGAAGCTCCTGTTTTATTTTTTAGTTTTGTATTTACTCGATAAGCTATACTTATCCCGGTAGTTTTGGTGAAAAATAATGTTTTGCATTTGTGATTTTATTGAAACGGCAATTCTTTAGTACCTATTTACATAATATAGTTGACATCAAAAATCCGTAGGCTGCGTTGATTGGACGACGCACAAATATAATATTAAAGATTTATCCACTTTGATAATGTGTGTGTCATTGTTTTGGTTCATTAGTCATTATTTTAGTTAAAGAAACAAGTTATAAAGCTAGTAACATAAATAATAGTTAAGTATTTACTTATTATTTATATTATAATTCAGTTTTGCGTCACTTTGATTTCTGAAATTAACCTCTGTATCACCTTTGTAAGATAAATCAAATCACGATGAATCTCAACACTGTTTTCTTTTCTCGAATAAGTAGTTTTATTTATTAGAGAATTGTTAGTAGAAGGTTAATAAATATATGAATATAGCATATAGCTTCAGTGAGTCATAAAACTCGCCAATATTTAACAAGCGTCTGGGACGTAAGTACGCAACTGTAATTGAATTTGCGACAACGAGTGACCGATTTGACCGTCTCTGTTAGGTATTCAGTGGATACAAGTGTTTTGCACGACGGATACAAAAAGTGACCCCTAGACTTTGAATACATCGTTCAGTTGTTTTTCAGTGCACAAAAAACGAAGTATCAGTGAAAAGGAGGGGGCAAATTGTTTGTCTGGATTGTTCCAGCGGTAGGTAACACGTATACAAATATTGTACCTAATCACTTAAAAAAAATCATAGTCTGCTTATTTTTAACCGAGAAGGTTCCCAATTCGACTGTTTTCTTATTATTAATATATGTTACTCGATATTCTCCAAGAATCGTGAACCGATCCAATCCAACTCCAATATGATTCCGTTGGCAACAAAGCGGGGTCTCATGATGGGGACTATGAGAAACCAGTTGAAGTCGGTTTTTTTAATGGTGATTATATTCGTATTACATAATGTCAAACCAAAAGGAAGCATAAGAAAGTAAAAAAGGAAGCATTAAACTAATCGGAAAGAGGACCCAAATATCTATCTAGGTATAGTTGATATTTCTCGTGATCTCGTCAATGAACGTCCATAAAGTTTTCCAATATCTATACTAGTCCGTTGAAGCCCACCCTTATCGATCATTATAAAATCTACCAATAACTTAGGGAAAATTATTAAGACCGACACCAATATCACGGCTCGGCACACAGGCGTAGCCAATCCTGGAGGGTGCGTACAATTTGTGAAATGCGATAGTTTACAGAAATCAGGGCGAAATGGGCGAGCCGAAAGACGCCATATTTTTAACCGACTACTAAATTAACGCCGGAGGAGAGTCACGAAATGGTTGTTGAAATATTTCTTAAATCATCGTAAGCATGTTTTTTTAGAATTTCGTCTATAAGGTGATAAAATGTCACCACTTCTATTTAAAAAAATCAAGTCGACAATGAAGACCAAAACTGAGTTTGTAAATGATACATATCGCGTACGGCGAGGGATCTTATTTTTTAAGTTGGTTCAGTAAAAAAAGATTTTTGTGTGGACATTTCTGTAATTAAGTATTTATAAAATTAAATCATTTTTACATATTTTACGATGCCACTAAAATCTTAAACAATTATCTATGTATCCATACAATAGCAGTAAATGTGACTTTGAAGAAGACATGTATGATTTTAAAACAATATGTCAGGTGTCAGACGTCAAACTGACCTCTAGACAGAAATAAAAAAAGTCATTTGTATGTTTTTGTATGTGTATGCATATTTAGATGCGAAAATAATACCTAACCTCTTATTAAACATAAATCACATATATGTAAGTATACATATGAAAGTACTTAATTGTATTTATAATTCAATCAAATCTTTAGAAAAATTATAAAACAAATAAGTATTTCAAGCTGAAGACGACACAGATACTCGTAGATATAACTTAATAGGTAGAACTAACGTATGCGGAATGAAATCTGCACAAAGTTTAATATTATATTAAATAAATGATATCATTATTATTTTCTTGAACATGTACGTTTTTTAATATCGATTTTAACAAGTATTCATGCAAGATAAAAACTACTTGAATCCAAAGTGTATAACTTTAGTTTTATGATACTTTATCCATTGATGTCGAAAAAACAAATGTTAGCATTTTTCTTGCCTCTAATTTTATCTTCTGTAGGAAAACTTTTTAAATAAAAATCCTTTGCTCATTATATTTCATATTCTTGTTAATTGGTCTATTGATACTTACTTATTATGCTTAAAATATTTAATTGAAATTAGCTATAAGTCGTTCACCGTGACATCCGTTACTGAAAAAGCAGTGTTTTTTACACTTTTTGATCAAATGGCGAAGTCATATTTTCAAAGTTGTTTATTTTTATTTTCCGTGTTGATAGGCTTGCTCTTTGTTTATGTTTCGTAATGCCCATGGTTTGAGGATGTTTTTCATCAATTTTGTTGTCATATTTAGAAGTATTTCTGAGCTCCCTGTTCGATTTTGTGATTCGGGTTAACGTAATTTCCTTTATTCGAGCTCTTTCTGAAAAGTGGCTGTAGCCAAATTGTTACATTACACTAGGGTTTCTAATATCATTTATTGGAAACGAAAAGAATGCGAAATTTTTATAAAACAGTGTTTCAAATCTTGCCTTCTTCTAAAAAATCAGAATCATCGTCGATTTTGGCCTTAGCAAATGTGTCTTGTGGAAAATACATGCAGTTGTGCGACATTGTTCTACTCAATTGGCCATAATTTCTAAAGAAAGATGCCAAACCCGACAAAACTATCCAATTTAATTAACAATTGTATACAAATTAATTTAGCATTGAGACACAAGTTAAATTTAATTTTTTTATTTTGTTTTTACTTGTTCAAAATTTGTGCAAATTTCACTCCGCATACGTTATAATAGGTGTAACTATATTAATTAGATATGTCAAAAATATGATATAGCCAAATAGTTGCCACTACAAAAAAACATGACCATAAAGTTAGAAAATCGTTGATCCTGAAAGCAGTCACGGTACAAAATGCTATCGCCCAAATTGGCCCTAAGTTAACACATGTGGCGGCTATTTTAAACTCGTAATAACGCCACACGTGTGACACTCCCATTACCACATATTACAAAAAATGCGAGGGAAACAATAAAATCGGGGGATAAGTGGACGTTGTAAAATTGATTCTGAGGGCATGAAGACAATTTAGAATTTTTCACAAATATAAACTCTTCAAAAATATAATTATTCTAAATATGTCTTGTAGGATTTTTTTTTTCTATAAACGTTTACATTTCATTTATCGGCAAACTTGAATTCGACGAAGTCGATAATAATGTTGGATCTTACAGTAAATATGAACCACTTACGAACAACAATGAACAACTTAAAAACATGGTAGGTACCCATAAATAAACAAACATCAATCGCTTTGACAGCCAAATTCGCGTTTAATTAATAAATTCCCAACCGGTCATTCTGTTGTACAAAGCAATCATGGGAGTTATTTGCCGCGACCCATCCAATGCAACCTATACAACGATCCTTCAGATTCCTGACCTAGGGGACCACAAATAAATTAAGCCATACTATTCTATAAAAAGCTTGTCAGAAAATATAGATAGCCCATCTCTACCCGTTGCATACCCGGGGCAATCTATCACAGAAAATCTATGATATATTTACACACACTGAATGCATTATCGCCATTCCTAAATCAGCTATCAACGGACTCTTTTCACTAAAAGGGTGAGCTCCACTATAGAAAAGGTTGACCCCTCATAAAGACTTATCACCTCATATACAAAATAAGGCTATACTAATCCGTATCATGTCAACCCAGATGACGTTTAAGGAAGTAGATCTTAAAGATCAAATTGCAATGTATTCTGCCTCGTAGATGGGATCTCGCCAAAGTTAGCGGTAGTTTTTTCACAACAATCTCCTCGGACTTAACTTACGTTATCTCGCCCACGAACGCCACGAGGAATGGAGCCCGCACGTACATAATAAGGACGATATTTCTAAAGAAATTTAAATTCACCCGCAAAGGTCCCGAGTCCCAAGATAGGATTAAAGATTGGGCGCAAAGATGGCCCTTTTGTGGCCGACCCTTAAGAAAACATGTCTTGATATGGAAATATCTTGAATGAGACGTAATCGAGGAATCATTTGCGGGGGTGATCGCTTGTCGGGCGAAATTATCAGAATCTATGAATGCGTAGATAATTGGTCAAACTTTTAACCCCCGGGTTTTGGATGGCAGCGTTCATTTTGCATGAGTGGCGGAGTAAAAAGCGTATCATTGTTAAGTCATATCGGACCGAGCATTACGATGCGGTAGAGCGTGCACGCTCACGTTTAAAAGGATAATTTCATCTGCGGCGGGGGCGCCGCGGAACCGGCGTGGCTACAACTGTCCAGACCGCATAATTGTCATTGCACTGCAATAAGAATGACCCCGCAGGCGATTCAACCCACATGCAACTATTTGAAAATACAAAATCGATGCGTATAAATATGACATCCGACCTAACAATTTTACCCCTCTACAACGATCCAAGTAATTTGAATACGAAACACCTATATAGCTCGACAATCCTTCATTAATTTGTAAGCCAAACAAAGGAGACCAAATACTGGACCCGTCGTACACTTGAACCAATATTTGTTTTGATACAAATAAGTGACGGCCATCGGTTCTCGGTTTTGTGATGGTAATGACTATAGCAGACCTTGTGGATACAGTATCCACATGTCGTGTCATATTCTTTGTTGAAAATCCAAATGAAATGTAAAATATACGAAGTCTTTAGAAATAAATTCCTGTGGAAATTAGTCATCGGTTCCGAATCGAGTATCGGTTTGTTCTAAATTTAACTAGGAGCTTATTCAAAGGACACGCGATAGGCACGAGACAATCTTCCCCTCACCTTTACATGACGACGTCACTTCTAAAATTAAAACCCACTTATTTAAAACCCGCCACTTAGCCACCTTCCCGTCTGTACAAAAACTAAAAATATCCCCGACCATTGTGTCAAGCTCAAAGAAGTTCCATAGGTCACGGCAGCCCATGAGCATGTACCCGCGTGTCAGGAACACGCCAAACATTTTTTATCTTTGAAAAAATTATAAAAGGCCGCTTAACAATAGACCTCAGTAGCATCTTTGACAATTATAATATCAGTTGACCGTTTATGAAATGTCATTAACGCCATCCCGATGTCAATGGATACTAAACTCTAAATAAATGGAAATGGGCTTTTAAAATGCTGCAACTGGTTTTGAGTATTCAACTCGTCGTCATGGTTAACATAAGGGTCATCACAAAAGGCACAAGATAACAAAGAGCGCACGTCAATCGTGTGCTCATGCAAATATTTTTTTCTTCCGAAACCTTCCCCTTATCTGTTCATACTGCGATGGGGTTAATTAATATGTACAATATAATACAATTAAATTTATATTCACTTTTTTAAGTCGGCGCGAGGTCACGACTTACTGTCACCATTAGAATTATGTCCTTGTTTTGACAATACGATTCCATTTGAATGCGGTTTTAATGTTCTGTAGATTTATGGATTGAAGTCTTTTGTTTCTGGTTATCAATTTAATACGATATTTTATTATAACGGGACCCTCATGCTTTATTGAGCACGGCTGGTGTGACAGCTCACTTGAAGGGGTTATATTAAGGTTTAGGATAAACGCAATAAGCCGAAACAACTGGTGTCGAGTCAAACCTGCAATTGACATTTCGATGATAGCGCAATCGTATTACGTTGCAGCACTATTCTGCCACTGTTTTTATGACAGCATTTAATAACTCTTTTATAAACGTTTGCTGGTCTCAAAATGTGAATCGTCTGGTTTCAGTTAGCAAACTTCTAAATCTACAAAGCGAGGTAATGCGGGTAGAGAATGTTGTACGTTGCACAAATTCGGGTTTAAGAAAGCTTTTGTTGTGCAACGGTTTAATACAAAAGTGTCAAATGACGGCACATCTGCTCCCACAAAGGGTTACGCTCGGCTTTTAGATTATTTTCCGAACCACCCCCGCAAGATTGCTCGCTTATACAGATGTTCATGATTTTAGACGTTTATTTCTATTAACTATGGCTTAAGGAATTGTTGTTTTTTCTGGATTTATCTCTCCTTTTTCTTAGGGACATGTTTTATACATACATAGGTATCAGAATAAAATCGAACTGATTTCATTGAAACTTATTTTTAACATGATGATAACAAAACAAGCATGAGACCTGCCTGCTGGTAAGCCGTTACCGTAGTCTGTGGACCCTTTAAAAAACTAAAAACTCATTACTATATTTCCTTCGTAAAACATCGGTAGGAAGATTATTCCATAACCTAATAGTGATGAGCCTTTAATGAATACTTCTACCATGACTTGTGAATGAAAATATTAACCAAAATTAACCATATCATAATAAGGAGGATATTCATATGTGTTCCTGGTATGGATTGCCTTGTATTTTAAAATAGATACTGCACAATTTTTTTTTACAGATGATATCGTAATGGTATGAAAAAGACGCACATTCAGGTACACATTTGGTCAAAATGAAAGCACCCCTTGCATCAATGAACACCTAAAGTGACGAGATATACTGTGGAAAGAAATATATGGACACAGGATGACATCAGCATTCCACGGACTAACATTGTTATTGTGCAACATCTCGCAGACGACAAAAGACACGATAAAATTGTCTTCAACGGCCGAATCCTTTGACACCAACCGATTACCTAAGAACCATTTGTAAAACTAAACATGACCAAACGGCGATGACGTGAAGTTTTTAAATACAAAGGGAATTTGTCAGTCGCACGTGTCTATTTGGAGATATATTTGGCTAGAAGGTAGGTATGCGTCATCCCCATAGAGAGTATTATTCCATTTGATAATGATTATTGGGTAGAAAGAAATAGGTACTAAAATTTGTATAATGGAATGGTTAGTGACCTGCTCTATGTATTTAACAAGTTCCTAGTTGACTAAGATCATTTGGCTTTGGATTACTAATTAGAAAAATAGATACCTAACGTCAAAAGTCGCTTAATCTGCTATAGCAAAATAAATTAGTAGGTAATTGTTTGTACTCACCACTGTGCATGGTATTAGATTCGGCGTCAGCCATTTCGGTCCTAGATTTCTTCTGATCTTCAGGCGAGGCTGATGTGTCCATGTGTTCCTGTTTGATCTTGGGTTTGATGTCTTCATCAGGTGAACTTGAAGGCATTGGCGATGTTGAAGCTCTCCGCTTCGGAGTTGATACACCAGCATCAGCTTCTGTTGGTAAAAAAAAACGAATTATGTAGTTTAATATACGGCAGATACTCTATTTCTAAAAGAGCAAGCACTTCGAATATGACTTGTTCTAAACAGGTCAGATTCAAAAGGTTTAATCTTTGTATCGCCTGTCCAAGGGTCGAGGTTTTGTGTGAGTTTATTTTTTATAAATTATTTATGTACCTAGCTGTCACCGTGTATTTTTATATCAGTTTTTTTTTTCATCAGTTGTTCAGTTGTTAATTTCTTGAAATCAGCTGCTTGATTTTATAGGTTCCCAAGGTATCGAAGATTTCAGCATCTTTTTCAATGGTTGGTTTGAATTTGAAGTCAACTTACCGTCCAACAACCGCTTGGGTGTGCTAGAAGCACCTCCATCTTCAATGAGATCAGGAGGGGCCATGGAAGGGCTAGCCAGCGGTGGCGTATGGACTCTGCTGCTGGGTGGTCTTCTTGCTGTTAGCAACGATGGCCGGCGTCCACTGGTGTTTGCACATGATACCTGACCGGGTCGAGACCCATCTTCAGGATCGGAGTTGGGACCTGAGATAATATAATGTTTGAGAAAATTGTGGACGAAATCATGAATATTATGACTAGGATTGGTTGTGATTTTGTAATAGAGTATAGTTAATAAGCAAAAATGAGATAAGTAGCTTAAAACACGTCATAAAACTGATTAGTAAAATTATAGGATTTCATTTTGCTTTTGCTTATTCGTTTTACACCCATGTAACTGTTGAAAAACTGGCATAAAACCTTAAAGATTACACTTGAAATGAAATACATATACTAAGATAGATCTACATAGACTACCTGTCTGTAATATTTGCAATTAACAATTAATTGAGTTGGTGACCATTTGGGAATTGGAAATGACCATGAGTTAACAGTATTGGATGGTAGCGTTAGTAAGAATGAACGTTGTTGTTGCTTCGACTGAACTCACCCGCGCTATAGCAGTGGTAGGACGTGAGATCCTTGTCACACGACGAGATCTTGTGCTGGATGAACCGCACGATGTCCGACAGGGCGAACGCGCGCCGACAGGCGCCGCAGGTCAGCGTGTCGGACATGCCCGGCGTCGGTGACCCGCCGCCTTCGGCCGCGCTGTCCGCATCCGCTAGAAGAAGAGAAAGATTTTAAAAACATAGGTGGCATCCTTTTCTCATCTGTCACGAAAGCACGGGCATAGTTTGTGAGCTAGTAGAAACTAGAAAAAGCATATCCATTCCTCTTTTTGGGGTAGCAATAGCGTAAAACAAAACTAGTATGATTCTCTCTGACTGCACGAAAGGGATAAATCCTGGCGAAACTATACCTCACTTGACAAAATTCGTTCATAGTTGTTTCTGTGGGATCCTATTCTGTCACTTAAATATTTCAGCTTAGTGATCTGTCAGGTAGCAAGGACAAATGAATGAAAATATAGTAACTTCGACAATCAATATCAAAAATGTTACATAGGTAGTGGTCTATCTAATTAAATCACCAGTAAGGCATAACTATGTGGATACAGCTTGAAAGAGGCTATTGACTCGCTAGTATACATATTAACGTTCGATGTATGCAGAATTAATATACAATATTTAAAAAATGTATAATAATAGTTTATTTTGCATCTTGCCAAGAATGGATTCCGTTTATTCGGTTATTGTTTAGTGACAAAGAAGATACACGGAGAAGATGGCAGCTTCGTAGCTTTTCTGTGTTTTTTTCAAAAAGTATAAGGAATTTTGAAACCTAAAATTGTATAATATTACTCCGAATCGGCCAATGCCACCGTTGGTGTCATCTCGCTGTCACGTAGTCCGATCATTACTCACAAGTCCAATATTTAAACAGTTGCTCAACAGAATGCCATAAACATCATCTTCTCTTGTAAAGATGCCAGTATTCCAACTAATTAATATTATCAACTTGACTAAATCTTAGCAAAAGAGTGATAGTAAAATAAAGATGTAAATAGTTGATTATAAATTGACCGTTTCCATTTTGAATTGTAGTTTTCGGCTTATTGCGTTTTGTCTTTTAATATTTTGAAGTATTAAATAAGTAGTTAATCTGTGAAATAAAGTTTTTAATACGAACAAAGATGATTCGTTTTTGGATAGACCACTCGCTTGGTACCCACATCACAAGCCTTAATTGAGCTTACCGTGGACCAAGTCGATTTGTGTTAGATGTCCCAAGATATTTATTATTTATTTATTATTATAGACCTCGATTTTTTTTATTGAAAAATCGAATCCTTATCATCTTAACATGTTTTTATCATTAACATTGTCAGAATAAACATGAATACACACGTGCGAAGCGGCAATTGCGTAATCGTCGGTATTGTTTACACATTGCGGTCCACGAGACATGTCGTCAAAATAAAAAAGTGGTCTGCGACATATGGACAATGAAACTTTCATCCCTTTGAGTGTGAAATTACATTTAATTACGAGTTGTAAGTCACGGTGTTTCTTTAGGTGTCAGGTGGTTTGACCACTTATCTCTGTCTGAAGGATAATGACAGGGGATTGTGGTCACGGAAGGGCCTCTGGACGCTTTTGTATCAATCGCTTTCACGTCTTTTGAATTTTTAATAACATGCTGTTTAATGGGGTCAACTTGGTGTTATTATGTTCAAAAGTAGATTATTAGTTGCGTGTGTCAATGTTTGTATGTACTATAGGTAGTACTTCGTACCTACATCAGAACTACAAATTTATTGTAAGCGAGGTGAAACATTTATTTTCAAACTATCGAATATTGTGAGTATTGCACGTATTTAGGTGTACTGCCTAAGCATATAAGTGAATATTCAAGATAAAGTGCGGGTAGTTCGTATTTCATGTATTTGTTTTGTATGCGTATAATCGGCGCAGCTAGGTGTTGATACAATTTAGGAACAGACTGCCTGCGACCACAGTCGTAACGTCAAACCCAAATTAATCAATAATAAAATACAAAACAAATAAAAAAATAATAAAGAAAGCTTATTTCAATAAAAAAAAATTAAGTAGAACTTACACAAATAAGCAGTTAAATACGTTTCATTAAATTTAATTCGTGTTTCAGTGAAGTAAGACTATTCCAATATAATTAAGTGGCGAAATAAATACAGAAGAAAGAATTTGCAAGTAACTAAATAACCGAAGCCATGAATGAAATATATGTATGTTTGTATGTACCCGACTTTATTGCCCCAAAGCTTGACAATTACAAAAGTGTTTCACACACGATTGGTCCACGTAGTTTAGTTCAAAGGCGCTCTTTGGCTAATTTTACACAAGTACCGTCTATTACATTCCCGTATTATTATTTCCTTCGTCATAAAAGAAATGTAGGCCGTTCCTTAATGTACAGGGGTGAAACCTGAGCACTAAATTAATATAGGGAAAAAGAAAAAACGTGATTCGACTGTTTTGTTTACCGTTGTACCTGGGTTAGTACAGAGGGTTTATTATGTAAATGTGTCATTATTAATGGGATTTTTTCACGTTTGCTCAACGGCATGGCTCGTGGCAAATGGGCTTTGTTTTTTAATCTACCTTTTGGATTTATTTACATATACGCACGCTTCATTTTGGTTTTGATTGAGAACAGGAAGTATCTACATTTCGAAACAAAAAATGTTAGCCATTAGACCATAAATTATTTTAGGATGACAATAAAATACCTACGTAACTACTTTAATACCACAAAAGCCTTTACGTCCTAATGCGTCCACATGGGTGTCCAGGGGTGGACTGAGATTTCATCACATCATCAACCTATCTATAGCCGACTTAATCATAAGATGTATGGCTTTTAAAATAAATAAGATTAAAAAAAAATCAACCTATCTACAAAATATACCTACCCTCAAATGGCTCCTTAGACTCAGTTGAGGGTAGATGAAAACAATACACAATTTAAAAAAAAAGGTGGAAGTCAGGTAATTTAGTGACAAATCCAAATAGTTTTACATTTGGTTGGTTAACTAAAAAATATTATAACTACCACAAAATGTACAAATGATTTGTATATACGTTTTCTAAATACCTAACATTACATGCTATAGTATTACATAGATTTATTTTGAACCCAATTTCTACGACATTAGATTACCTATCGAACCGTTTACGTTCACGTTAAACCGTGATCGGATACCCACTGGGCAATCAAGCCACACCCACCGCACGCGACTGGACAGTGGTCAAACACATGCGCCCTGGACAAAACTTTTCACCCGAACTAACTCCACAATTCGGACCGGTGATTTATCGAAACTATTGAAATGAGGGTGTTAAATGCTTTAAGCTTTAATTGTGTGGGCGGATAGTTACATTTTACGACCATATTGTGTACCTAATAAATAGTCTATATAACCTTTTGTGACAATACATTTAAGTGGAAACTTTTCACTTTATGTTAGCGTACGGTTTGTTAGTATTTTATAACAAAGGACTACAGTTGTAATTGAATGTAGTACTTGTAAGTTTGTATTGGATATTGTGTTGCTCTGGTTTATTGAAAGGCGCTGTCTAGCCGCAAGGATAGTCTAACGCCTCAGGTGACGGCGTAGGGAGAGCCACCCTCCAAAAGGGCTGGAGACCGAAAAGTTTAAATTAGCTCGTTACCACACACGGCGTAACACGCCAGTTTTATCTGAGTTTTGTTTTTTCGCTACAGAAAAGGTCACCGCGTCGACTAACTTGTGTGTTAAAACTAACTTTCGACTTGGACGTCGCATTAATAATTAATTAAGTTTTGTCCCGACGCGCTGCCATTCGTACCTCTGTGTTAATTTGCTTGTTGGAGTTGTACGTGTTACAATTTGTTTGTAAGCATGATTTACAAAATGTTTCTGCTGCTTGTGTTCGTTTCGTGATATCTTTTGACTGCCTTTTGCGTCATATGTGAAATTTTGGAATCTATAATTTCTATTATATGAAATGATTGATGGCCGTTCTATCCATAATATGTTTAACAAAAAATGCATCCAACTCTGACATTTTGGTGACCACCGTGTCCAATATTAATTGGCAAGGGATAGTCTATTGTGCATAGAGTTCGAGTCACAATGGGTCGAATAAAAATAATAAGAATAGCTATCGAATGTTGCGGGGGTGTATTGTGTTGTGCTTCGATTGTGGGTTGATTTTCTGTAATAATAGTGATATTTTTGTAGTAATTATATATGTAGCAGCATTTAAGTGTAGTGAAAGTTTCGTTTCGAAAATAATGATCACTACACTCTTTGGCGTCAAACATAGGCGTACTTATGGATTATTTTCAGTTAAATTAATGTGGTCAAAGTAAATAATCAAATCCATTACCAAATTGTATTGTGCACAGTAAAGATTCAATGCATCAATTAAGAAAGGTCAAGAAAATATGATAACCAAACATCTTAGAATGTAGGTAACGGAAATTAAATTGAAAAATCAAAAAATGATCTCAGTAAATAATAAAATTGCTCTTATAAAATAAAATACAAAGGCGGTACAATTAAATGCATCCTCTACTAACAGTCAATAAAAAATTGAACTTTGAAGTGCACAAATACTTAAACATATTTAGTAAAAAAAATCTTTTCTTGCCTGATCAACACTTCTGCTAAAACCTAAATTAACTGCATTATTCAAAATTGAACTCCGCTGACATCGTGTGACGTCTTGTTCTGTTTACGTTTTGTCTTTTGTGCCGTGAATGGCGGTTTCGGCGTCTTTGACGACTCATTCAGTGCTTGGTTTGGCTTGAGGTCGGAAATGGACAAGATCAAGAACAAAGCCCTTGTCGGTACTGCGCTTTAATAAGCACGGCTTTAATAAGATCCTGATAAATTCCAGTTCCTCTGATAAACTTTTATTCCTGTTGAAAAATTCCGTTTCGTTTTTGGCTGTCAGCCTCCGTAGCTAAATTGGTAGCAAATGTAGCAACCTAGCAACCCTGCCTACTAAACTGGAGGTGCAGGTTCAAATTTATCACAAATATTTAGTCCTATTTCTGCAAATACCAGCTATCTGCACAAATCAGGTATTAGCAGAAATAATTATATTATCATTCAAAATTTACTATCGAATAACACAATTCGCAGACTTAACTGGTATTTGCACTAATAGGACGATTTGTCATGGTTGTTTTCTACATATGTATTTAAGTATCTATATACATATATCTATCTATTACTATAAATGTCTCTTAGTAAGTATACACAACACAAGCTTTTGATTTAGCCTACCGTGGAACTAGCTCGATTTGTATAAGATTGTACCATGATATTTACTTACTAGTGTTATTTGATTCGGTTATCATTGGAAAGTAAAACATATTGAGTACAATGGAACAAAATAAGTTTAAAATACATTTAAAATTTTAAACTGAGGAATTAATTGACAGTATACGGGCGATCCGGTCGTAAAATGATGGGAACCTAAAAGGTCCTACATAAAAAATAACTTTGACAGTAAGAAAAGTCATGTTACCAGTCTAGAACCCTAAATTGCCGGCATACCACGCCCATATAAGCCTTCACTTGCCCATTCATAGGAGGCGGGCTGTGTCAACACCAACTAATGACGTCATACGACTCAATATGGCCACTTTCTACCCCTTGCTTTTTATAATTACTTAGCTAATAAACGCTTATGTACCAAGTATATAAAGCTTTCAAGATATGGCTCAAGTACTTTAAAGTGTGCACCTTTAATTGGCCACGGGAAGCCATATTTTGTATTACGCTTGGCTTTTGCTATTGAGCAGTTTTATAAATGTAAAAAATATGTTTTACTTTTCTTACTTACGTAAAGACCTTGCAGTATCATGGGGACAAAGGTAATTTAATTATTCAGCATTGCCTAAAAGACAATTCAGTGAAGAAAGCGACGTTGAAATTTAGTCCATACGAAAGGGTATCTAGTTTTTCGTTCTTATATGTATTCGTATATATATAAGCAATTTAATCCTTTATTAGTATAAACAGCAAAAAATAATGTTAAAGAAATAGACAAAAAGCAAACTGAATTTATAGGACTGATATATGTATATTGTAGGCACGTATTTATGTACGTACTTTTAAGTAAAATATTCAGCGCTCAAAACATAGGTAAAATCACAATGACTACAATTTGAACCGGTGTAAAGATGTATTCATGTAACTGTAAGTTCCCGTTAACCTTAATTATATCTTTGACAAACTTAGCACATAAACATAAAATATCAAAAAAAAGTACACGACGATCAGTAAAAAATTGTTACTAAATCATATCAATCATGAAAATAAAAGAATCATCAGACATTACGTCGATCATTTATTGTAAAATATTATGTCCAAAAAGATTTCAATTATTATTATCAAACCCAACTAAATAGTTAATTATTTCGTTACGTTAGACCAAGATCTTAGCAAAAACACCCGCACAACTAAATAAAATATATAAGTTCTACAAATAAAATGGGATTACTTAAGGGGCCAAATTCTCGGCTACCATAGCTAATCAAATTACTCCACCTAATGCGAAGAGACAAAAACGGTTGATTATATCCATATTTTTTACCCCACAGAGCAAAGGAGATCACTGCCAGATGCCAAATTGTTTCAAGGTGTTTAGCTTATTAAATTTGCCCTTTGACTGGATAATTTCCCGTCGTTACAAATATTTGAGCTAATGAGAGTTTCAACGCCATTCTTGTTTTTTGTATTGAGGCCTTATCTAATTCAATTGACGGTAAAATGTACTAAAAGCTAACCTGGACAGTAGGAAAAAACCTATAAAAAAACGTTTGTCTGTGATCGATAGTAGTAGGTAGATAGCATTTATTTGACATAGTGTTATTTTTCTTAATTTTCACGGGAAAATATGGCCGCGTAAATTCGTAATACCTACCACAAAGGTTGTCAAGCTCCTGAGGGAAACACGAAAAAATAGCGGCCACTGATTACATTAGGCCGGGTCAGTAATCCTGTTACCGATATCTAATATCGGCTCGAATGTTCCAGATAACTGGAGGAAAACAGAGCCCTCCAGTGTATTGTCCTTCGTTAGAGGGATTTCAATTTTTTTTCACGGTTTTTTCGTTTTAAGCGTGTAACGTGATGCGGTCGGGGTGGCCCCTTAATAGAAAAACGTCAAGCGAAAATTTGATGAAAATTTATTAATTTTGGACGGTGTCCGGTTTTATGGAAAAACTATTCCCTTGACAATTTACTAGTATATTTCAATTATCGATATAACTTGCTTCAAAAATTGTATAACCTCCTACGGACAAATTGTACAAGAACATGTCCAACAGCCTCCATAGCCAAGTTGGCCTTGCCTATGAAGCTGGAAGTCCCGAGTTCAAATTATGGTAATGGCATATTCTTAATTGTGTAATACGTATGGACGTTGCTAAGATATACCTATATTTTTCTCTTCAAATACATATTTTAGGTAGCTTTGCTTAGTTTGGGACGGGATTTGAGTGTGTAAAAGTTGTCTACTAATAACACACACATTCAACGAACCAAATATTAATTATTAGATAGGAAAGCTCATCTGTTATTTCCACTATTAAACTAAGAGAAAAAAGATAAGTCAGTCGTTGGTCTTAATCAGCTTAATAAATGAAGTCCTAAACAAGTAGTAAAATCTACAAGTCGAATAGCAGCCACGAAATGTGCTTATAAATAGCAACCCTTGTGTGCGAGTATACTTTCTCGAGATATTTGTCACCGTACAAGTGTCAATAAAAACGCCACACCGGACTGTCTTCTGCGGTTCTACGAGGCATCATGGTGATGGGATACGATAACAAATCAAGAAGTTATCGATAAAAGTAGAGCGTATATCTTACACTCAGTTAGATCTGCTTTTGATTCTGTTATACCTCCAATTTAACCGGTTTCTCCAGTCAAGTCATAAGTAAATATTAATATTATCATACAGTCATTTAGCCATATATATATATTAATAAGCGCCAACACACTATATTCATTAGTAACGATTATTGGTATAAGTATGTTATACACTTCCAGAGATTTTCCTTTTTAGTATTGATATCTAACTTAAATACAAACTTGTGGCAAATTTTGCGATATACCTATCTACCAATTCTTAGTGAATTCGTTCATCAGGTTATAATTTTAGCGTAAAATCAAAGACAGATTAATATTGATTTAATATTTCACAATTGTCGTTAAAATAAGTAGTAATTGTTATCGTGATGTAGGCAGTATTTTTCCATATACTTTTTTCTCTTGTATGTATTCTGCTTGTATTATCATACCTTCTTAAATTAATATTAATTATATAAATGACAGAAAC